>OZ023181.1:905486-1165878 GCA_963995505.1 Hypericum androsaemum | reverse complement strand
CGGATGTCCACCGGCGCCGGTGAGGAGGCGGGGAGGGTGGTGGAGAGGCAGGTGAGCTTGCCGTTGAGGGTGGTGTACAAGCACTTGGGGAAGAGCAGGTCGGGAACTTCGTTGGCTGCTTCGTCGCCGGTGCCGGAGGAGGATCCGGCGGGTGCGGTGGTCGGCGGCGGCGGAGTTGTGTCGAAGAGGAGGGATGACTCGCTGTTGCAGCAGCAGGATGGGATCCAGGGGGCTATTCTCCACTGTAAGAGATCTTTCAACGCCTCTCGAGGTAATATTATTTTCCCTTTATTATTTGAATTTTTTACATTTATATTATAGTTTAACTTCATTTTAATCTACTAATTTTCAATTGTAAAATGTGCCTATATTTTCTGCATTCGACGGATAATTTTACAAACAAATCAATCTGGTCGCTATATAAATACGGTTTTTATATCCAACTTGAGATTTCCGTACTATTTCGTTAAGTTAATCGGAACTTTGTGCACTTTCCCGTTCCTAATTTCCTAAGTTGAGTCGCACACAATTATTATTTTCTGTAATTTTATTAAAAATTTAACATTTTATCATAACCAATAATCTAGTTTTATACTCACAGATTTGGTATTTCGTTTGTACTTTCTGAATAATTAATAAAACGATTCTCTTACCCTAGATTCGGACGCATCTCCGCTACCAAGGTCATCGATTGATCCGACGTCGCACGAGAAACTCACGGAATTGCTGTCCAGGAAGCCTTCCGACTGCAATGGGAGAGGCAAATGACGCTTTTACCCATTCATCTTTTGTAGTGGAATAGTAATTAGTAATAAGTAACTGCTACTGTTATTATTAATATTTATTTACCGAGTAACATGGAGCAGATCCTTCAAGTTAAGCCTGAAGAAGTAGAGACCGAGGTGGGCCCCACTGTTATTGTTGAGGTCTTTTTGGCTGTTTGGGAAATGCCGAAATGTGTGATCAGGTGAAATTATTTCTGGCAGTGTTTAGGTGTCGTCCCTTTCTTTCACTTTTTTTTTAACTTCGTGGGTTATTTTTCGTGCCGTGTAAATATCAAGATTCGTCCGTTTCTGTATCTTTCTCTTGTATTCTTTTTAGTGAATGCTAGGTTAGTTGGCAAGGTTAAAAAAACTTAATTTTTTTGTGATACCATTCGATAATTTAGATATCTACTAAATCAAGTAATTACTGATGAAGTCAAATAATACTTCTGAATTGTGACAAAATACTTTTGACAATTATTTAATATTGTTTCTCAGTGTTTGGGGTCTTTCAATTTAAGTTACTAATAAATGGTCAATGAAAGCCGGATGCGAAGAGCACTTTACTTCAATGGTACAAAAAATGTTGAGATGCGGACGTCCCGTTTAAATTTGGTCACGACAAAATTTCACTTATCTGAATCGGGTGCGAAGAAAGAGTCTCGCTAGGTGCCTTACCATTTCGGGGGATTTGAAATGACAAGTGAACTGATATTTGGTTTTTTTTTTTGGGGGTGATATTTGGTTCCTTGGAGTCTTCACTTTGGGAGAATTGTATAGAGCGAAAGTAATAAATTGTAAAGAAGGTAAAGAGTGGTTTTCTTAGTTACGTGAGTGTCAGGTAAATTAGGTGTTTCTTTATTCTACTTTCCGGGTTTTCTTTCAATGAAGGGGCCCCTTAAAAATGACTTAAATGCTGTCTATAGTGGTCAGCGAAGTGGGGAAAGCGAACAGTAAAAGTCGCAACTTTTTAGTTAATATAATCCCCCAAGCTCTCTCCTTGTTTTGAGAGAGAGACAAGTGAAGGAGACAACACAGCAGATGAAAAGATGGGCCACGGGCCATGAATCCCTTGTTTTATTAAGAGCTAATCTATTAGAGAGAAACAAGATATCTGAATTAAGAATATTTTAGGTTATTATGAATGTATAAGATGCACTTACCAAAAAAATGGATGCATAAGACGTCGTTGTGAGTCATCTTATAAATAGGATTTTCACAGTGTTCCATTCTAATACAGATATTTACAAAAATCTATTTCAGAGAGTTTTGTTAGTTGATTTGGAATGGATTTGTTGGTTTATTGATTATTTTAATATTTGGTCTTTTTGGATGTGATTCAATTATTTTAAGGTAAGCTGATCTAAGTCCTAATCTCATTTTTCACTTTAGGTCACAAAATCTAGTATCAAGATATTTACTAAAACTACTAATTCATTAATCAAAACAGGTCTACAACAAGTACTTAAAATTATTGAGTTTTAATCGTTTGAACTCGAGACTTTGTTAAGAAACAAAATACCATCTCTCAGCTTATAATGTTGTCTAATCAAATCCTCGGAAGGCAGAAGGGACCTAATAAAATACGTGCATTGATCATGATGCCCACACAATTTGTGTTTTTTCTTGATCAAATTAATGAAGTGGGAAGATTTCAGCTTGTCTTGTCCGTTTGTGACATAGGCGACTTCGGTCCTACAAAACCGCTGCCCCTCTGCTACGTTATGGCAAGTCTTTTCTTATGTCGTATTATTTATATCGAGCTTAGACCCGCCTTTACTTTGCTTTTTGACCAGGTAGAAGGTAATGCACTCTATAAAAGAAAAAGGTATAAGCTAATGATCATTAAGATATTGGGATTTTAGGACTAAACTTCTCCTTTTTTCCATTTACTATTGGGCATATGAAGGAATTCCAAAATAGTTTATTTTCGTGATTGTCTTTTGGACTAGAATTTTAAGAGGGAAAATTTATGACGATTCATTTGATATATTTAATAATTAAGATTTTATGAAGTTACAATTTTATAAAATACAACACCCCAAGCATACTTAGCTAGGTTGTTATGAATTCAACAACTAGAGAATAAAACGCGCAAAGAACATGACACTAGAGATAACGTGGTTCGGCCTAGTGCCTACGTTCATGGGGAGAAAGGAGAACTTTTATTGATGGATCTGAATCACAAAGCATTGAACCCCAACTAGCAAGTCCACCTGCTGAAGCAACCTTGCGACCAATAGACGCGTCCTCTATTTTCCAGTCAGCCCCATGCTCCACAACCTTGAACTAGTTCTCCGTTGGACCTTCTTGCCTCATACCAATGCTACATGCTATTGCATACAAAGAAAAACCTTTTGTTCTACCAAGTAGAACCCTCGACATGCCACGAACTCTACCGTTTGGCCTTGAGTGAGATACCCGATTCGCCCGTGGTGCTACCAACGGCTTCGCATTCCCCATGCAAAACCTACCCAACACCTTTGACGTGCACGTCTCTTTAGACAGCCATAGCGGGAACTTGCTAACTTTATCTCCGCAAATCCTAACTCTACTCAAACTATTTATGTCAAGCTTTCGCTCCATCACACAAGAGCTTTTCTCCCCTCTATCGGAACTCAACGATGTGACTCCACCTACAATCGTATTTCCCACTAACCTGTAGGTGTTCCTAGCATTCCTTTCACCCTTCATCACCACCACAGCATCCTTCTCCACCTCAACTAGCCCGCCTACAATATTATAGTTATACCCACTATAATCCAGGGCTCCTAACGAGATCAAATTCCTTTCCAACTTCGGAACATGCCTAATCCCACGCAATTTTCTCTCAACATCATCCTACATCTTGATTTGGATATCACATATGCCAGCAATTTTGCAAGTAGAACCATCACCCATAGTCACCATACCTGAATCAATAAACTTGTAGGTGTCGAACTACCCTCTTTTGGGCGTCATGTGGAAAGAGCAAGCGCTATCCAAAATCCAGGAATCAGAATGCTTTGCACTTGACAAAACAGAAAGAAGATCACCATCTGACTCGTCCGAATGTGAGGCCACATTCACGGAACCTGGTCTTTTTTTCTCGCGATCCCGAGTTCTTTTTGTACAATCTTTCTTCACGTGCCCTTTTTCTCTGCACTCGAAGCAATTTCCTTTAAACCTCATTGACCATGACTTGGATCCCTTCCCATCTTTTTCCCCATTACGATCACCATGGCTACCCCTCACAATCAGTCCTTCCGTTTGTTCATCGCCAATTTTCCTTCTTTAATGAAACCCTAGCAGAGCACTTGTGATATCTTCCAATACCAGGGACTCCTTCCTCCAAGTTAGAGTTGTAACCAAATTTTTGTAGGAGCTAGGTAAAGAATTCAGCAGCAACAATGCCTTGTCTTCTTCCTCGAACTTCACATCAACCTTTCCTAAGTCGCTCACAAGTTGACTGAAACCATTAATGTATTGGCTAAAATCCAAGCCCTCCTTCATCTTGAGCCCGTACAATCTTTGCTTAAGATAAAACTTGTTCGACAAAGACTTAGACATATACTTTGCCTCCAATTTCTTCCATACCTCAGCTGGTGACTCCTCATCCATGACGTGATACATCACATCATCCGTCAAACACAAGTAAATTATCATCACCGCCTTGGCCCCCGTCTCCTTCCACTCTTGCTCCTCCATCTTCTCGGACTTCTTCTCCGAGAGCGCGATGACCATCCCTTGTTGCACGAGGAGATCCTTGACACGCCTTTGCCATAACCCAAAATTTGAAGAACCATCGAACTTCACAAGAGCAAACTTCTCAGCGTCTGTCATCCTCCAACCCAAGCTCTGATACAAATTGTTATGAATTCAGCAACTAGAAAAAAATACGCGCAAAGAATATGACACAAGAGATAACGTGGTTCGGCCTAGTGCTTACGTCTACGGGGAAAAATGAGAACTTTTATTGATGGATCTGAGTCACAAAGCTATACAAAATTTTAGGGTAACATGCCTTTATATAGAGGCAAACTCTTGTACATCAAGTAAGCTATCTAGGTCAAATTAGGAGTTCAAAATCTAGTCCGAATAGAATAGGAAACAAACCCACAAATCGTTTCCTCTTTAATTTCTCGACATCTCTAATATAGGTCAATGCAATTCACGGGACAATGTGATACCTTTCTCGACATCTTTGTCAGAAAAAATTAAAAATACAGATCAAGCATATGAATAAGCTGGCAGCTGGTGGTAATACATTAAATGCCACGAGATCCTAACAAATAATTTATTAATAAATAAATTCTTCAAGGTGTTCCGTCCATGAAGTTTTAGTTATTAAAATAACATGTATATATGTGGGTGGTGTGTATAAACAACGTGCAACTTGCAGTTAATTCAATAAAATCTAAAAAAAATAAGAAATGAACTATGTTGAAATGATTGTAAAAAATTCGAACGTTAAATATATCAATCACGTTTACGGGGTTACTACGATAAAAGTTTCCTATTTTGCTACTCTTCTTGCTCAATTATATAGGCTACAAAGTACAAACTCGATTGAATTGTTTTCTTGGGATTGTGACCCACATCGGCCAAGTCCAGTGGCGTGTGCTTATTAACAGATACTACCCATGGTCCAATGTTGGATTATTCGGTTTATTTGTCAATTTAATTATATTTGTCTCATAATTTTTTAATGCAAAAACACTAACGACGTTTCCCCTAGTCAGTGCGATCTGTGATGAATGGTGCAATGATTCAATAGCAGATGACCGGTCACTCAAGATGTTGGTTTAGTAGTTAAGAAATGAAAAAACCACCGGCCAAAGCCTTGTCGGCCTTTTTTTAGCGGAATTCGAGCTCTTAAGAATACAACTCTTTTAAAATTTTGAAAGTAGAATTTTATCACATTTTAAAGGTCTCACTGGCTCGAAATTTTATTTGTCATGTTGAAAAGTGTCTAGAAAAAGCAATGGTGAAAAAGTCAGGCGGAGCTAACGACCGCTAGCTCCCAAGCGAACGCTAGCCCCCTAGCGAGCGCTAGGGGGGTGTTCCAGAAGGTGTGGATTTCGGAGACCTAACGACCGCTAGGTGGCGTTGACAGCCATTTTTTGTTTTGCTCGGACTCTTGTTTCAGACTCCTAATTCGACCTAGATAGGTTTGTTGTACACCAAAGGTTCGTCTATTATATAAGGACGTGTTACCAAAGGGTTTTGTATGGCTTTATTACTCGGATCGATCAATAAAAGTTATCCTTTCTCCTCGTGGACGTAGGCATTAGGCCGAACCACGTTACCTCTCGTGTCCGTGTTCTTTGCGCATTTTATTCTCTTGGTTGCTAAATTCCTAACAACTGCTATTAGAGCTAAGGTTGAAGGATGTCGGACAGCGCGAAGTTTGCTCTTGTGAAGTTTGATGCCTCATCAAATTTTGAATTATGGCAAAGGCGTGTTAAGGATCTCCTCGTGCAACAAGGGATGGTCATCCCGCTCTCAGAGAAGAAGCCTGAGAAGATGGAGGACCAAGAGTGGAAGGAGATGGAGGCCAAGGTGGTGGCGATAATTTGCTTGTGCTTGCCGGATGATGTGATGTATCACGTCATGGATGAGGAGTCACCAGCTGAGGTATGGAAGAAATCGGAGGCAAGGTATATGTCTATGCCTTGGTCGAACAAGCTTTATCTTAAGCAAAGATTGTATGGGCTCAAAATGAAGGAGGGCTCAGATTTGAGCCAACACACTAATAGTTTTAGTCAACTTATGAGCGACTTGAGAAAGGTTGATGTGAAGTTCGAGGAGGAAGATAAGACATTGCTGCTCCTGGATTTCTTACCGACATCCTACAAAAATTTGGTTACAACTCTAACTTGGGAGAAGGAGTCACTGGTATTGGAAAAGATCACAAGTGCTCTGCTAGGGTTTCAACAAAGGAGAAAATATGGCGATGAACGAATGGAAGGGCTAGTTGTGAGGGTAGCCATGGTGATCATAGTGGAGCAAGAGACGGGAAAGGATCCAAGTCAGGGTCAAGGAGGTTCAAGAGAAATTGCTTTGAGTGCAGAGAAAAAGGGCATGTGAAGAAGAATTGTCCAAGAAGAACTCGGGATCGCGAGGAAAAAGGACCCGGTTCCATGAATGTGGCCTCTTGCTCAGACGGGTTTGATAGTGACTGTCTTTCTATTTTATCGGGTCCAAAGTATACCAATTCTTGAATTTTGGATAGTGCTTGTTCTTTTCACATGACGCCCAAGAGAGGGTGGTTCGACACCTACAAGTTCGTTGATTCAGGTATAGTGACTATGGGTGATAGTTTCGCTTGTAGAGTCACTGGCATAGGTGATATCTAGATCAAGATGTGGGATAGTATCGTGGTGATGTTGTGTGAGGTTAGGCATGTTCCGAAGTTGGAGAGGAATTTGATCTCATTAGGAACCTTGGATTATACGGGTATGGCTATAAGGTTGTAAGTGGGCTAATTGAGGTGAAGAAGGATGTTGTGGTGGTGATGAAGGGTGAAAGAGATGCAATGAATACCTAGAGGTTAGTGGGGGAACTGTTGTAGGTAGAGTCACATCTTTGGGTTCCAATGGAGAGGGAAAAAACTCATGTCATATAAGGTTGATTCGTATGAGGGAGTAAAGGCTTGACATGGATAGTTTGAGTATGGTTGAGATTCGCGGAGACATGGATAGCAAGCTATAGTTGTTTCATAGAGGTATGGTTGGCAGGGAGTCATGGTTGTCTCGGAGAAGCATTGCTAGCTGGGCCTCGCTATGGTTGTCTAAAGGGACGTGCACATCAAATGTGTTGGGTAGGTTTGGCAATGGGCATGCAAAGCTATTGGTGACACCACAGGCAGATTAGATATCTCACTCAAAGCTGAATAGTATAGTTCATGGCATGTCGAGGGTTCTACTTGGTAGAACAAAAGGTTGCTCGTTGCATGCTATGGAAAGTAGCATTGATTTGAGGAAAAAATGTCCAACAAAGAAGTAGTTCGAGATTGCGGAGCATGGGGCTAACCAAAAAATAGAGGGTACGTCTATTGGTCGCAAGGTTACTTTAGTAGGTGGACTTGCTAGTTGGAGTTCGATGGAGATTAGAGAGAATATGCCAAGCAAGCTCGGAGGCTCGAGCTTGGGGGCTGACTCCAAGTGATTGCGTAAAAGGAGGAGAGAAAGTTGAGATGGTCTTGTCGATGGTGGTTATCTATAGTTCGAGGTAGAGTTGGTAGAGTCGGTTTGATTTTTTAAATTCTCGTGGTTCTTCATGGGGCAGTATTTTATCAATGTGGAGTTTATTGAAGTTCGGGTGAAGCTTCATGGTTCTTCGTAAGGGATGATTTTCTCACCAAGGTGAAGATTGTTGGGAAGTGTCGAGAAAAAATATTGGTAGAAAAGCCAGGCGGAGCTAGCGACCACTAGCCTCCTAGCAAACGTTAGGGGGTGTTCCAGAAGGTGTGAATTTCGGAGACCTAGTGGCCGCTAGGTGGCGCTGACAGCCATTTTCTGTTTTGCTCGGACTCTTGTTTCTGACTCCTAATTCGACCTAGATAGGTTTCTTGTACACCAAGGGTTCGTCTATTATATAAGGACGTGTTACCCAAGGATTTTGTATGACTTTGTGACTCAGATCCATCAATAAAAGATCACCTTTCTCCCCGCGGACGTAGGCACTAGACCGAACCACGTTATCTCTTATGTCTGTGTTCTTTGCACGTTTTGTTCTCTTGGTTGCTGAATTCCTAACATGTCGGTACAGTAATATTCTGATGCTAAGTGGTCTAAAAAAAACGAAAAAGAATGCCAGAAAAATCCACATACCAGTGATATAAATTAATACCCTAGGGATCGTAAAACTTTTATCAGTTTAATTAAAAATAAAAGTAGAGGTGAAATGATTCAAATTATATGTGAAAATCTTACCGAACTCATAATACTTGGCAATTGCTTGCAGTCTATGATCCAACGTATCTTATTCCATGAAAGCCCCACATTATGTTGCAAGCCCAATATAATACAAATTTCGAACATGGGCCTTGCCAGCCCAAGAAACCCAACATCATACCGTAAACTAACAATGGTAACACAGCGGTTTGATCCCGCGGAAAATCAATACAATTAACATGTCATCGAATCGCCTGCACGTGCTTTGACACCTCATATCACCTGATATACATCTTTAAGCCTTTTACGTTGTACTCGAGTTTGATACGTCAGCATGCAGTTAATAAAAATTAGTTGATATCTTAATCCCTTATTTCTAAAAAAAAAACCTGATATATATTTTTTATGCTATATTTGATCTTTTATGATTCGACGTGGAATCTCTTCTCTCTCTCGAGGAACTTAATACTTTTTTAAAATTTTTGTAAGTGACTTAACACAATTAATTAAGATCAAGTCCGGTGGTGAAATTAAGGACACGTCATTGTACCATACTTTAATAATATGTGGTAGCTAAAATCTGTTCAATCCATGACACCCTAATCCAGAAGCAGCTTAACCCAATTTCGAAGACATCTTCTCTTTGATCTCTGATTAATTCTCTAATTAAAAAAACGTAACAGTACTTTGTCTTCTTTTGGGGAAAATCTCCTCCAGAATCTACCCCACCTCACCAAAACCCTATCTCTTTATTTTGTTCCCGCATCTTTTCTTTCTCGAATGATCTCAATAATCGTTTTTTATTATTATCTTACTCAGCAACTTTGAATATTCATGTGCATGCATACGCAGTAACGGACTATCTATCTTGTGATCAACGCTGGCATTTATAATTTTGTCCGTACCGAAATTTTCACGAATTTTAACTTCATTATCGTATATAACATAAATATCTTGTGGAGAACAACTTAATTAACCAGTTCTAATATTATATTACAATTTTATGTCCAAACAAAAACTTTAAAACAGCTCATATGTGAATTCTTTATGTTTATAAATAATTTTTTAGGTGAAATAACCAGAGTCAAGTATTATTAAATTATGTAGTAGTAATTTTACTGATGATATATTTTTCATTCGTGAGACCCAAATGAATTGAAGTATGTTATAACAACTTCCACTAGTATTCATAAATAAATTTAACACACTTGTATCCAACAATGTAGCAAACTCTACACCGTATAAACATGATATTTGCACTTGGTCACAGTTTTTTAGGATAAATGTGATCGTCCATTTAGTCCGGCGGTTGCATCCAGGTAATTAAGTGTTCAAAAAAAGCTGCCTGAAAATACCCGAAATATCCAAATTTGATGACTGGACAAGGAGGCGCCAAGTCCAAAAATAGTATTACTTGGTCGGCTCAGGAGGAGGAAAATGTCGCACATCAGACTGGTCCTTATCGAGATAATGCCGCTACGTATCCACTGATTAGGGGACACATGGTTTAGTGGTAGGAAGGAATCGTGACATTATGCTTTTTGATTTTGATTAGCATTTGAATGTGGAAAATTAGTTGAATCCAAGACCAAGAAAAAAAGCCGACCAGAGTTCGGAACTGTAATATCGAATAAATTAACTATTTAGTTGTTTAAAATGAGTGTTTATAGTTCTGAAATTTGAACTGTGAGCGTGTAATTGTGTATTACGTCGTCGTTTAAGATACATTAAGAAAATTTTAAATGATTTGATTGTGATATTAATATTAACAAGGTGGAAAAAAAATTATCGTAAATTTTATAAGAAAATTTTGAGGTTAAGCGTGTTTGGCCGTGAGATATTTCACGACGTGTGACTCCTTAGGAAATTTGTGAGTGTGGAAAAACACATTGAAAATGATTCGTATTGTTTTGTGGAGACAGTCGGTCAGATCATGGGACATTACAACTTGGGATAAATTTTGGTAAGAATAACTTAATTTGTCACTATTAAGAATATGTAGAAATCAACGAGTATTTGTACCAATAAGTATTTAGATCAATTTGTGAAAAAATGTTAGATTTTATGTAAGAGATCTTAAGCAATCGAGAACGCAATAATATTAAATATTGGGCAAATTACTCTCACGTCCCTGAGGTTTGGTCACCCTCCCCCTACGGTCCCTGACTTTTGAAAAATGATTGTCCCGTTCCTAAGTTTTGCTGATAATAGACTCTCGGGTCCCTGGTACCGGAATATTCTATATTCTCCGGTGAACCCCCACTTGAAATGACCAAATTGCCCCTCTCATTTAAAAAAATAAAAAATTCTCTCATTCTCCCTTCAACTTCTTCTTCCTCGCACTTCAATCAAAACCAAAACTTAATCAAAATCAAAATGTCCCTCTCCGGTGAACCCTAAGTACATATGGTCTCGGCTTTTGTTTCGACCTCGACCGTCGGACGTCGTCGTCTCCACCCGGGCTCGAGGTGACGACGAGGCACGACCAGGGACCAGGGTGGTCTGCTACTCCCTGTCCAGGAGCTGCAAAGGCACCGGCTGAGCTTGGGTTAGCGAGGAGAGGATATTAATGGAGCCGACGGAGAAGATAAGGGTGGAGCAAATGGTGAGGAAGATCCTGGAGGAGTCCGACATGGAAACGACGACGGAGTACCAGATTCGAAAGCTAGCCTTCCAGTGCCTCGACACCGACCTCAACCTCCCCCACTACAAGGCCTTCGTCTGCCACATCGTCAACACCTTCCTCGACGACCAGGCCCGGGCCGCATCCGCCCCCTCCCCCTCGTCGAGCTTCACGTCGGAAGCAAGCAGATCTATATGCCTTATTGGGACCAAATCAGGGAAGATCTCGCAAATCGAGGAGGAGGAGGAGGCGAAGAGGAGGATTGTACTAATTTGGTCCCAATAACACATACCCATCTTATCGTCCTTTAATTTCTTTGCATCGAAAGCCAGAAGATGGACCGTCATCGAATTAGGCATTATGGGCTCTGTGTTTCAGCCACTGGGGTCGCCGTTCTTCAACTGTTCATGGCCTTGTGTTCCGGCCGTCGCGGTCGCGGTCGCGGTCAAGTTTGATTTATTTGGGTATGAATTTTAATTGAAGATGGAGGTAGGTGGAGAAGATGAAGAGAGAAGGGGAAAATGATTTTTTTGTTTTTTAACAAAGAGGGGCATTTTAGTCTTTTCAAGTGGGTGTTCGCCGGAGAATATAGAATATTTCAGCACCAGTGACCCGAGAGTCTATTATCATCAAAACTTAGGGACGAGACAATCATTTTCCAAAAGCCAGGGACCCTAGGAGGAGGGTGGCCAAAGGCCAGGGATGTGAGAGTAATTTGCCCTTAAATATTTGTTGGGAAATTTTTATCACATTTCAAATATCATATCCGGCTCAAACCCTAAATAGATCATAATAAATATACGATAAATATATAACATGTAGAGTTAACCTATATGTAAAGATTTTCGATAGATCAAAAATAACGGAATATATTTTCAATTCCACATAAAATGTGATAAAGCATATTGTAAAACCTTGGATTAGTAAACCCCAACGGAGAAACTAATAGGGGTTTGGGTGTCCTCGGCGGTGGCAACAAGTTTTTTGAACTTTCCTATAATGGGATGGCTGACCCATCAATCGCCATATTTGATTTGTGGACCCATTAATTATTTCCTATCAAAGACAAGCCTAACTTGGAAACCAGAGGAAACATGGATGGAATCTACATTAGAGTTTTAAAAAATAAAGACAATTTAAGGTTCAAACGACACGCGTCATGTGCTCCTGTGCGAGATACACGTGTAAATGCTATCTATGATTAACCAATTCAATTTTTTCTGAATTTTTTTTCGACATATTTTGTCTTTATCCACACATACCGTAGAAATTTTTTCAAGAAGTCACCCGTTCTGAAATTTTTCTGGGCCAAGCACGATTAACCTTTAAGTTCTTTCAAAATGTGTGCCAAAAAGATAAGTGTACCTTCTTGATATGAGTAATACAAATCAAACCACTTAAGCCGTTCATAACATATCTTAACGAAGTATTATAGTTCAAGTCTTACCTATGTAAAAAATATTGTTGAGATAGTTTTTTCCTTAAATTGGACCCAACAATACTTTGCTATGTACAGAGAGATTGCAAAAAGAAAAAAGAATTGAGCATTCTCTCACCCTATTTAGTACTTAAGAGTAGCTCTTTCAATTATATTTTTTTTCTATTTGTAAAGCTTGAAAAATACTTTCTTAAGCTCAAATCTCTTATCACTTGTATCAAAGTAATTATTTTCGTAACTCCACGTATATTTATTAGTGTCTATGGGTATCCTTAAGTTGGTCAAGTTTGGTTACCCCGACACTTAACTGACCAATGTCAGCTCGCCACGCCCTATTTAAATATTATCACAAGTTTTTAGGGTACCAACCACAAGCATACCCATCGATTTAATTAAGTTTTATGTTGGAATCAATCATTTTTTGTGATAACTTGTATTTATTTCCTATATTTGTGACATTTATGGTGAAATTCGTTTTAGTACATCATAGTTTACTATTCGAGGTTGATAACTCTTGAGGTTTCGTATACAAATAAATTTGGGGAAAGAGATCATATTTTTGTTAGGACTGATCAAATAATTTACTATAAAAGTGATTTTTCTCATGATCAAGATATATATTATATTTGATAAAACAATACAATGTTCACAAAAAATGAAAATACACGTTCTTGTAGTAGTTTTAAGTAACTATTATCTATCTCCATTCTATTCTATGTATCTTTCATTATGCTCCAATCGCATTGATGTCTATAATAGTTTCACGAATGCGAAAAATAAATTAATTTGTATATTTGAATTCAATTTTTTTATAAATAGATTAATTTTATTTATACTCCAAAATATACAGCAAGAAGAATAAAGACTATTCCACTTGATAGTTACATGGTTAATCACTCAATCACTCAATATTTGAATTCGGTTTCATCGAATGAATGTAGCAAGTTAGTGATGTGAATGGTAGAGATACTTCAAATGATGTACTTCAAGTTTTAATCTAAGTTCCATCGAATTGATGGCGGGATTGGTGTCGGTGAGTCATTTCTGTTAGATTTTATAAATACAAACTATAGGTTCGCAGCAGTGGAAGATAAAATTTTCACCAACACAAATCCTGATCATGGCAGTATAACATAAAATATAACAACATCGTTAGAGGATGCTTACAGCGCGTTGTAGATCGATCCTCAACTACGGTATCCACGTAGTCCTCGTCTACGAATTCTTGATAGTTGAAATCTTCGAGAATTCGCTAGGAGTATTCTTTACCAAAGATTGCTAGAGAAAATTATGTGTCATGTATCTAGGTTAATAAATTTCTGTGTAAAAATCTTTGATGCCCACACATATATATAGTAAAATAATTAACCAATTCCTACTCTTTTAGGAGTAAGTTTCGCATGAGGTAAGGTTGGAAGCCCTTAGTGGCTTCCAACATTGACTTCCCTTTTGGGCCTCCAAGCCCATTCTATTATTTTCTTGACCCAGTCAATATGTCCAACATGTAATAGATTTTACTATACATATCAGTATTTAATTAAATCTAACTTAATTAAATAATTATAATTATAATTCTATCTAATAGAATTATAATATTTCTCTATAGATTAAATATTCTTGATCAAATCAATATTTAATCTAACCAACTTCAATTCGTAAACTAAGACTACTTGTTGTGTGACCCATATGTCCTCACATGTCAAGCGATTAGTCGAACTAATGGTCTTAGTCGAACCCTAGACAATTGACCAGACAATCTCAACATATGAGGTACGTTGCGAGGATACTGCAACTACCTGTAATGTGAAGCTCACAGTAATACGGTCCTTTCATTCACGAATACTCGATTAAGTCTTGAACATGATTAAGTATCTATTCAAATAACTTAATCATATTATCTCATTCTACTAATTGATCATGTTTTCACTTTTAGACACCATTCTAAAAGTGACGTGCATTGGCTAATGATTAACGATCCAATTAGTTATGAAAAAATAAGTATTCTCTCCAAGTCTATTTGAGGAATGAATCCTATTCTTGGCTCGACTACCACGCACATGCACTTCGTGATGTACTCAACACATGCTGTATCTACCCCGTCAGGAGAGCAAGCGTTGGTCATGGTCAAAGTCAGAGGACTATCACACTACTCCATAAACCGATATTTTCGTAGACACATAAATAGAATACACCAAACGATTTCTCGGTCGGGTATGCCAATGCTCTACAAAGTATCTGTGCATCCATCATAAAATACCTAGTATCTCGTAGTTGTGAGAACCACTACATCCTCTAAGGATATGATACAGATCGATATCCCGTTCTCGATGATCATTAATTGTGACTATTTCAGAACTACGTGCATAGTCATATGAGATCTCACATTCTCAATGACAACACTAGTTCATGGGAACATAAACATGAATATATGCAAACAATCAAACATTATATTCATTTATGTAATGTCGAATATTATTAATGCACATTAATAATATAACTGAATGTGATCAAGTATAATGTCCTTATATCGATTGTCTCTAGGACATCTATACCAACAATTTCTACTCATCAAATTATCAAAATCACGTATACATATTAATAAGCATTTATATCGAGTTATTCTAATTTAACTCTTGAGTTTAAGTCTTTGAGAATGGTGTTAAATTCTTGTTTGGAGATTTGCACCTTTCAAAAATTCATCCAACTCGAACCTTGATTATTCAACACAATAATATCCGGATTCGAGAAAAAAAAATATAGAAAAATTTTATGGTAGTCCTTACATACCATGGTGACTTGGTATGTACCTACCAATAAAGAATTGACAAGTATATTTATGCACTTTTTAATGCTTAAGGAAACTAAATTAAAATATTATATTGATATTAGTTTAAAAAAATTATTTCCTATATTAAATTTCTTTGATCAAGAAATGGCAAAGCCTATTTTAACCTTTTATATATTTTAACCAACGAATTCCTGATCCGGTTAAAAATAGACTTCCCATTACTTGGTTATTTTTTAATCAAAGAAATTTAATTTAGGAAATAATTTCTTTAAACTTATATCACTATAATGTTTTGATTTTATTTTCATAATTATTTATCCTACTCATTAAGCATTAAAATGCAAATAAATACACTAGTTAATTCATTATTAGTAGGTATATATCAAGTCACCGTATACTCTCTTTGATATATTTTTTTGTTGGAAATATACTCTTCGGGGGCATCGGTCCGATCAATGGGAATACAATCATAAAGTTGAAAGTACCCGAAATTGTTATACCCTTCATGACTCGCTTGTACAGTATTACCAGTACCAAACATCTCCTTCGCCCGCGCGCGAAATTTATTATATGTTTGCTTCCAGGGATAATTCGTCCAATCCAAGAATAGATATAATGTCTTGAAGTTGAGCTCTTCCAGAGTGGTATCTCACTGATGGCTCGAACGCGGGGAGTTCTTTTCACCCTTCCCTCACGGTACTACTTCGGACTTGCTTTCAACCCCACCGACCGTCAAAGAAAGCTTATAAATTTCCAGACGAATTTGATTGAATTGAGTAAAAGTTGAATAAGATTTTCTTTTCAAAAATGAGAGGCGAGGATAACGTCAAGTCATCATGCTCCTTATGCCCTGGAGAATTAGAATTGGTGCGAGTTAATCCTTAGCTTTATTATAACGTTCGAAATTCCCTACGCGATCTTTCTATTGTCACTATTGTCACTAAGGTTAAGCAGTTCGAGGTGCGATGCTCAACCGTCGATGAGAAATCTCTGCCAGATTGCAACAACGTATTGGACCGGATGTCTTTAAAAATATCATTAAACATGTCCTTAAAGGTAACTTCTAGTTTGATCAGGGAAACCATGTATATGCGGTATACAAACAGTCAACATGAGTCGCTAGCCAGCTGGCCAAAAAGACAGAGAAGCGAATCAATCTGTCTTTATAAATATCGCCTCATCAAAGAGAGCACTTCCTCTGGAAAAAAGAAAAGTGCTTAAAGCCAAACGCAAACAACTAGCCGCAGCAATAGTATCTCTTCCCAACCTCCTCCGATACTTAAAAAAAATGATATTTTCATTGAGATTGTTCTCAAGAACATCGGTGCACCAAGAACAAATACCTGATCCACTAGAAGAGCCATCGGTTGAAGAAGAAAAGAGGCTCATAAAGTCACTACAAGAAGGGAGTTGCTCGAGATTTACGGTGTGGAGAAAGTCGCTTGTAATTAGTTGTAAAGGGTTCACTGTGATTAATTCCAATGGCGACCTGGTTTATCGTGTGGATAGTTACATGGGACGCCCTGAGGAGCTCGTTCTTATGGATGGATCCGGCCACTCTATCCTCACAATGCTTCGCCACAAGGTAACTACATATTACTCAACTGGTTGATAATGCAGAATATTTATATATCTATTGCTCTGACTAATCTAGGTTCGAGTTAGGTAGAATTTTTGGAACGGTGGTAAAATTCTTCCAATAACTAGTTAGCAATACATTTTAGTTAAGTTAAAATATTTCTCTTCTTATTTGATATAAATAATTGTTGGTATTTTTTTGGTTTATATAGTATCTAACTAACTGAGATGAATAATTCATATTTGAGTTGGGTAAGATTTTTTTGAGAGGTGAAAAAAGTATTCTAACAATTAATTAACACTGTTACGATTCCAATAATTCGCTGTTTAAACTTAGACAATTAACTCATCAGTTGATATTAGTATTTATTGGTACTTATAACATAGGTTAGTATACCCCGTGTTCATTTCTTTTGGTAAATTCTTTATTCAAAGTCGAATATTGTTCGGTTGTATTTAGTATTAATTATTATATTCGTAAGACTTGAACTCCTTAAATTAGTCTAAGTTTTTTACCGCTTAGATCAACTCCATGTAAATATTATTCCGTGGCCATGATAATAACACGAAATAAATTTTCATAATCTCTCAGAAACTTGGACTAGCAGAAAGCTGGGTAATCTACGAGGGCGAAGTAGACACCAGCGCATCCTCGACATTATCGAAGAAGCCGACATGGTACGTGAGGAAGCACACTGGCAATATCCTAAGAGGCAGACGACAGGAAGATAGAGTCCTCGCGAACGTCTTCCGTGGGAATAAATCGAGCAGCGATGAGAGGCGGTCGTTTGTGGTTGAAGGGTCGTTTACCCGCCGGTCGTGTAAAGTATTGGACGAATCGAGGAGAGCGGTTGCGGAGATGAAGAGAAAAGAGGCGATGGTGGGTGGGGCCTCGTTTGGATTGGAGGTTTTCCACCTCATCGTCCAACCTGATTTCGATGACGGGATTGCCATGGCCTTGGTCTTGATCTTAGATCAGATGTATTCCTAATCTTTTCGTTGATTTAAATCCGGAGCTCTAGATTGTATTCGACTCTGCAGAATTTTTTTTCATTTTCGTAAGAGATAAGAGTCGACCCAGTGATCACTGAAAAATGAATTAAAATATGTTGTCATTATATCCACTAAACATGGGTCATTACGTTGGAGTTTAACACATGTTCGTTGTTTATAATGAATTAGACTCCATTATACTATTGTCTTGAAATATTAGATATATTTATAGAGATTTTAGCACGATATTTTCATGTTATATATTTTGTATGCACTTGGTTAGTAGATAGTAATTGTGTATATTTTATTGTATGATGATTTCTTCAAGGGGTAAGATGTTTTCGATGGTTTTGATATGTTAGTAGGTAGGTTCACACTCTTTGCCTTGTTCACGTGAAAATACAGATTTTTCGGTGATATTGTTAGCTGGCTTGTTTACTACTATATCTAGGTCCTTTGAAACACAACAATGTTAAATATTTGTTGGGAGAGCTTTGTCACCTTTCAATTGTCCTACCTGGTTCGAATTTGCATTAGTCGATCCAGTGAGCCAGATACCAAGTAGTTCTAAACTAAAAAATCTTGGCTCGAATTTGCATTAATCGGCCCAGAAGACCAGATACCAAGTGATTCTAAACCAAAAAATCTAGGTAAAGCCGTATCAGTTTTGTAACTATTGTAGGAATTTTTTACGATTATTTAACATATCTTTATGTGGTAATTTTAAAAAAATCGTATTTTTTTGTAAGTTTTATGTAAATTTTCGTATGTTAATATTAATGAAATTAAGTAGCGACTTCTATTTTTCGGAGTCCAAAAAATTGTACGATAGTTTTTCAAAAATATTTCTATAACTTCATTCATTTTTTATGTAAACTTACTTTTAACTCGTCATAACTATTACGTAAAGATACATGGCGTAACCAAAATAATTCCGTATTCGATATCCAATTAAGTGAAAAAATGTTGGCAAAGAAGGGGATTGATCGTGGTTGAAATGTTCATGCATGTGGTAACCAATCTCACAAAATGCGTCATAAAAAAAAAAGGAAAATGGTCATACTACTTATATTTAGAGTTGAATATTGTCTAATATTATTTCAGGACACCGTTAGAAGTGCGATCTGAATTCTTGTTTCTTTTGGTTGAACTCTCGTTTTCAGTTAAAAGAAAAAGGGTAAAGGGGATGTAGTAGAGTCGTTTCCAAAGTAGTGTCCAAGTACCCCCAACGGGCCCCACTTAGCGGCTCCTTTTTCTGCAGAACAAAGCACCACGGAAGTGTCTTCTTCGTACTTTTGTTTTTCGTTTCCTTTTCCTGTGGCGTCCTCAAGAAAAGTACACCAGGAAAATCAAAAGGGCAAATTATGTTCACATCTTTGGTCTATAGTAAAATTACCAGTGAGGTCCCTGCCTTTTAAAAAATTAATTTTCCATCCCTACATTTTGAAAAAATATTGGTCTCGGGTCCCTTCCTGACGTCAATACCCATTCTTTTTGGACGCAAGTGGTTGGGCGAACGGACCATAGGCGGACAACAAAAAATTAATGTTGGACGCGAGGGCGTGAGCATGGCGGACACTGACTGTACCGCCGTGGAATCTCTACACCCCCCAATGAAAAAATGGTGGCAAGGGCTTCTCCCTCTTCAATCGCACGGCGGAAGCAGACTCCTGGAATGCGCCATAGATTCTGGGGCTTCGAGTGATGCTCTCTCCTCGAGCATGGGCTGAGGCGAACATCAACCTTCTCTCTCCTGCATGGAGTGGTAACAACGCAAGAATTTCTTTCACTCAAACCCATGAGAAGATTGAGTTTTTAGTAGATTTGATCAATTTAGTTAGTTTCTGGGTTTAGAGTTGAGAAGTGTTTGAAAAAGGTTGAAGATGATGTTTGAAGGTCGAAGAAAATGATATTTTGTTTTTTTAAGGGTACAAAAATTATTTTACATGACAAAAAAATAAAAAAATGGGTACTGACATCAGCCGGGGACCCGAGATCAACATTTTTTCAAGAAATAGGGACGAAAAAATATTTTTAAAAAGGTTGGGACCCAACTGGTAATTTCACTATAGACTCAGGACCCGAGAGTAATTTGCCCAAATCAAAATACTATCGAAATCACAAAAAAAGGGCAAATTATTCTCAGGTCTTTGGTTTATAATTTTATTACTCAGACCAATATTTTCTTAAAAAGCAGGGACTCATACACTATTTCTGAAATTCAGGGACCTCTGTGTAATAAAACTATAATCCAGAGACCTGAGGGTAATTTGCCAAAAAAAGCAAAGGGTAAATTAGTAAAAACCTACTACGAATGAGAAATAAAAAAGTGGAGATGCGGGGTATCGATCCCCGTACCTCTCGCATGCTAAGCGAGCGCTCTACCATCTGAGCTACATCCCCATTTGTTAGATGATCCGATATAATAGTTTAATATAGATTGTAACTTCCCTTTTACTTGAACAAAAACCCAATTACCCTATTAAATGTTGCATTATGATGGCCAAGTAAATCTCTCGTATTTCCATACTTGAAACACTCGACTGATTGAAATTCATGGATCTCCTTGCAAAGAATTTCAGGTACTAATATTAATCATTTCAAGTGATAAAAATTTTGAATTCAAATTTTACAGATGAAAAATGAACGATTAAAAGAGTCACTCTTAAATAAAATAGTACAATTTTGAATGACAAAAATTCGTCCACCTACCTGGAGCACAATGCATCCAATTGACGCTTAAACCTGGCATTACAAACGCTGCTCTTCTTCCTGGAAACATGATCGCCAAAGTGTCCAAATCAATTGGGCTTCTCAGGTTCGTTTTATTGGAGAACAAACAAATAGAAGAAGGAATGGCACCGTCAGCGGGAATAAAAAATCCCAACTTTAAGCCTTTATATACATACATACATACATAATTCGACCTGATCGCTGCGACGGAGATAGAACCGTCACGAATGATCAGAATCCATGGCAGCAACCTGCCTCATTCCATCTTCCAGTCCACTTGCATCAACTTCCGGACCTTTCTTTTGACCATCACAAGGCTTGCTTAAAACTTTTGCAGGCGGCGGTGGCATCGTGCACGACTGCTTTACCATGTTCCTGGCCTCCGTTACCAAGTCCTTGGCGGATTAATTTGGTGATGATCTACTCGATTTGGGCGGAGACCAACTTAACGAACCTCCTCTAATATTATTGGAATGGCTAAGTCTAGGTCTCTTGGAGAATGCTTTGTCAGACCCCAAGAAGGATGCTGATCTAGCCAATACTTTGTCTGGCTTCTCATCTAGTTTATTCTGAACTTTCAAGGCCTTTGTCGAGAGCTTTTTGGGCCACCTTATTATCCCATCTTGGTCAATCTTCAAGGCGTCAGTGTCAATATCACGCAACGTTTGAGCAGCTGCAGAGACACTTGTAATGCTAGAGAAGATGCCGCTAGGCCAGCTACTACTGATGAACTCCGATCGTAGGGTGGAACAGGCTTGGAATCAGACATTTTATTCTCCGCAACAGGCAGCTATGGTCCGCGTACGGGAACTAGGGACTCATCATAAGTAAGTGAATCCAACTCCACAGAACTGTCTGAGGGGTTCATAGGAAACCTGGTGAAGTTCCCTAGTCTTATCCATCTACCTTGGTATGAATTCCTACTTGTTAACAACTTGACAGCATCCGAATTGCTTTTGGAATGGCCGTTAAACGCATGCAAAGGTAAGCTAGCTTCACGAAATAATTGCTTGGCCAGACGAGGATCATGAGCGATCCTGGATGTTGTAGCAGGCTTGGCAGCATCAAGAAGCAATGACTCAAAATCCTTAGGTAGAGCAAGTGTCAAGCATTCTAAGGTAATCAGTGGTTGCTCAAATGGGAAATCAAGGAAATTGATTGGACTATTAGGCTTCATGAAGGAATCCTGCAAGGATAGAGTGGACAGAACATGGACAATCAATAACCAGCAATAATCAAATGGGAAGTACTATAACAGTTTTCAGTATCATCAGATAACAAAATTTTAAAAGCCAGTATACAAGTGGAGAACAAAACAAAAAGACCTTTCAGAAACTAGGCTGCAAAAGAATTAAGAAAAGACACTGATAGCATATATATTACAGATTGGTAAACCAAACTTTCTCAGAATGGTTCTTGTTTTGGTGATAATTACACTGTTTGCCATCTGTAAACATTTTCAAGAGACAGAGCTCAGTACCTGGTCTGATGAACATGAAGCAGTTGCGCATGGGTCTCCATTTGCTAAAACTGAAAGAGAGCTAGAGCATGTAACAGTTTTCTCATTGGAACAACTATCAGTGTCGGCAAGATTCTCAGACTTGACAGCCTGAGAGAGGTGGAAGATATCAGAGGCCCTCCTAACAGAGTGAATAATGTCTTCAGCCCCATTTGCTGCTCTCTTTCCCTTATTGCTACGTAAGGTAGGGCATGCATATGTACCCTCGAGAAGATCATTCAATGATATATCATCCACAAGCTTCATTATGTCCTGCAACTCTGTTTTTAGACCATATATTCCTGATAACATGACCAAAAGAAAATAACATATTAGAAGGCAAAAAATACAAGTAAAGCACATATATATTGGCGAGAATACGAGGCGTTACATATAGTATAGGTATCCCTACAAGAAAAGGAGAGAAAAAATATCCCTGGCACCTTCAGAACAACGTAAGCAACCTAAAAGTGCAAATAGTAAAAAACAATTCCACATAATTCCAGGCAACGTGCATGTTTTTAGAGGACAAACAACAGCGTCCCTGATAATATACATCAATTTACAATACGGTTTCAGACCAATATATTCAACCTCGACTTGTAACAAGAAAAGTTTTTGGGTTGCAAGATCATACCCAAAAAGTTGTTCCCTCCAGCGTCTGAACTGCAGCCCAACAGCCCCGCCTTTGTGGAAAAGCAATCAAATTTACTCTTCATGCACGCCTTCAAATTTCTCCTATCAACTCTCTTACTGCTGAAGCTGTTCTTTTGTTTTGCTAATTGAGTCTTCTCTACAGTTTTATACACAAAAAAGACCAAAAAATCAGAGTGAGAAACAGACCCAAGCACGGGTATCACATCCTCAATATTTGAAAGTTTACACAGAAGTTTCTTTAGGATGCTATACTAAGGGATCATTTGGCAACCATTTCAAGTAACTTGTACACTTTTGATGTCACCCTGAGACGTATGCATTGTATTCCACATTGATGATTACCTAATTCTCGTCTTTAATCTTTCAAGTAGTAGCATATGTAAGTCGAGAATACGGGCAGAGAAAGAGACTTCATGTGTTCTATATGCTGCAAAAGAGCTGGAAAAAACACTAGCTTGTTGGCATAACTTCAAGCACAATCAACATATGGAAAATTAAAGTATTGCATAAAAAGCCTCTGCAGGAAAGGAATAAGACTTTCATTAATTAAAATATGTCCAAAGAAAGTCTAAAAATTTTCAGTTAGTGTCATCGCACAAGCCCGTTACTGACAGGGCATCCCCGCTGCACAAGCATATTACTCGAGGAAAAATATCCTTCAATAACTTTTTCTTGTTGCAATCAAGTAAGTTTGTTTTCTACAGGTTCCTATATCCAAAGAATTTGTTATACCATGTGAGTCACATATTGTTTGAAAATATCCAAGCTTGCTTTTCAGAAACATCTTTGACATCAACCTAGGCAAGAGCTGTAGCTTCTTCAGACTGCATTATCCGTAGCATCCACTGCTACACCTGGCAATTTTCCCAGCTTTTCTATGTACTCGAACTTGTTCGACCCTGGGTGTGCATGACGAACCTTTGGGGGAAACTGCAAGGGAGCTGTTTTAGACAGCTCTTCACTCGAAAAGCACAATCGATGTTTAACATCACTACAAAAATCCGCAACAGAAAGCAGATCAACGGTGCCAGCAACATCTGCATTACAAAAGCTTTATCCAACGTAACACATTGATCTACATACAGAATCAACGGAAACAACATTTGCGAAAGTGCAAGAAGAAGAACATAAAAAATATTATACTCTGCGGAAGTTTCCTTCTTAAAAAAACCCAAAATCTTCCACTTTCCCTCTAATTTCATCTGGTTTCGCACTTAACCAAAACCCCTAAAAAATTAAATCACCCGAGCTCCTCCTCCAGAGGAATACCTCCCTAAGCGAACTACAAAGTTAAATTAGTAAAATAATACACAAATTAGAGTAGTGTGCAAGAATACCTCTTCTTTGACCAAGAAAAGAGCGGAACCTCTCCAGAGGAGGATCCGCAGCCCCACGGGGCGAAAACCTAGCCCTACCGAACCCGTCGGATCCGGCCAGAGAGGTGGAATCACTTCTTGGGGGCAACAGTCCACCGCCTCCATCACAAAACAGAGATAATTACGAAATAGCTGAGATGACGCATGCTTCACTTCGCCATCTGAGGAATCGGAGAGGAGGGGAGGAAAGTAGAAAAGGGAGTCGAAGAGTCACGAGAGAGCGAAACGGCGCCGTTTCGACTGGCTAAGAGGGAAATGGAGGAAGGGGAGGAGGATGAGTTTCTCTAGGGCAACAAAATTTGTGGAAATGTCGGGTATTTATAGTTTTCGGGATTTTCTCTGCGGATAAGCCGTCGGCGAGGGGTAGTTGTGGATATTCCGGTTGGGGTTTGGGTTTTTGGGGAGTGGTTTGGTCATTTCGATACATTGACGTGGCGTTATAGATTGGACGTGGATTTGGGTCGTTGGAGAGTGGAGACCGGATTGAGTGGGGACTAAAGAAAATTGGGAAAAGTCCACTTTCGTACCCTGTGGTATCGACCAAAATCACTTTAGTACCCTGTGGTAAAAAACCGATCAATCGAGTCATACTTATTCCAATTAACATCAAAAAGGGCCTCGGGCAGCTGCCCGGAGCTGCCCGAACTTACCCGAGCGCTGCCCGGGCCACGTGGTCAGCCACGTCACCAATTTTGATGACGTGGCGCCACGTCACCCCTCCTCCTCCTCCTCCGATTTTCCTCCTCCTCCTCCTCCTCCCCTCCTCCTCCTCCTCCTCCTCCTCCGCCTCCTCCTCCTCCGCGTTCCTCTTCCTCCTCCTCCTCCTCCTCCTCCTCCTCCTCCTCCCCGCGTTCCTCCTCCTCCTCCTCCCCGCGTTCCTCCTCCTCCTCCGCGTTCCTCCTCCTCCTCCTCCTCCCCTCCTCCTCCTCCTCCCCGCATCCCCCTCCTCCTCCTCCTCCTCCTCCCCGCGTTCCTCCTCCTCCTCCTCCTCCTCCTCCTCCTCCTCCTCCTCCTCCTCCTCCTCCTCCTCCCCGCGTTCCTCCTCCTCCTCCTCCTCCCCGCGTTCCTCCTCCTCCTCCTCCCCGCGTTCCTCCTCCTCCTCCGCGTTCCTCCTCCTCCTCCTCCTCCTCCTCCGCGTTCCTCCTCCTCCTCCTCCTCCTCCTCCCCTCCTCCTCCTCCTCCTCCTCCTCCCCGCGTTCCTCCTCCTCCTCCTCCTCCCCGCGTTCCTCCTCCTCCTCCGCGTTCCTCCTCCTCCTCCTCCCCTCCTCCCCCTCCTCCTCCCCTCCTCCTCCTCCTCCTCCTCCTCCTCCTCCTCCCCGTCTCCTCCTCCTCCTCTTGGTGACGTGGCGCCACGTCACCAAAATTGGTGACGTGGCTGACCACGTGGCCCGGGCAGCGGGCGGGTAGGTTCGGGCAGCTCCGGGCAGCTGCCCGAGGCCCTTTTTGATGTTAATTGGAATAAGTATGACTCGATTGATCGGTTTTTTACCACAGGGTACTAAAGTGATTTTGGTCGATACCACAGGGTACGAAAGTGGACTTTTCCCAAGAAAATTTGTTTACAGGTGGGGACTACATTTTGGACCTTTAGATTTGATTATCTTTAAATCTGATGGTTAATAACCTATCAGGTGATATTGGTTTGTATGTGAAGAAGTGATATTGGTTTGTATGTGAAGTTATATTGGTTTGCAAGATGCTGGTTTGCATGTGAAGTGATATTGATTTGCATGTGAAGTGATATTAGTTTGAGTTAGTTCTTATAGGTGGGGAGTAACCCAGTCCCCACCAAATCCGCCCCGTTGGAGTGCGACAGTTGAGGCACTTTCCCGGTGAAAAGCGTAGGCCGTAGCTGGGCATAGATGTTGATTTTACCATTATATCCTTGTCATGTTGGAATTTTCATTTCTGCTATCCTGATTCCTGAAACAAAATTTTGTCTACTTGTATATTTTTGCAGCAGCTTTTTGTTGTAAGCAGGTTTGAATGCATCATTTTTTATTCCATCTTTCTCTTATAATATTAAAACAAGTGTTCTTTGGTTTGTCTAATTTTATTTTGCATTTGGAATACTCAATTTCGAAATATCTTTAAAATTTTAGTTTTTTATTATTTAGATCAACTTTTATTAATCTCACGTATTGATTATATAATATGGATAAAATTTTAAGTGAGGAAATGAGATGAACATATCATATATTCTTCCCACTGTTTGGGCCTCGGAGGATAAAATGGGACTAGTGAAAAAGGGGGAAATAACTAAATTTTATTTGGATAATTGGAAAAAAAATCTATTTTAAGTTACAAGTTAAACTATCAGTTAGAATGAAAAGTCATTGATACAATAAGAAGGTACAGTTGTAATCAATTGACTAATAAATCACGCGTCTTCACTCCCCTCCCATATTCTCCAAGATGTTAACCGTTGGTTTTCTCTCCCTTCCAACAAAAAAAAAAGTGGTGTTCTCTCTCCCTCAAAAAATATCTAGATATTTTTTCCGTGGAGCTATCTTTTTCCTTCTACCTCGGTTCCGTCACCGCTTCCTTTCTGTCGCTGCTTCCGGGCAGCTTCACCTCGCCTTCGCCCGCGTCTTGGCTCGCTTCGCCTCTCCGCTCGTCGTCCTAGCTCGTCTTCGACTTCGCCCTCGATCTATCGTCGTCCCAGTCGTCGTCCCAGCTCATCCTCGACCTCGCCTCTCCGCCCTCGACCTCACCTTCCGGTCCCAGCTCGCCCTCGTCCTCGCCTCTACGACTTCGCCCTCCGTCCACCGTCGTCCCGCTCGTCGTCCCAGCTCGCCCTCGACCTCGCCTCTTCCGCTCACCACTTCGCCCATCTCGACTCATCGTTCCGCCGCCTCTGCTCACTCTTTCGCTTTTGCCCTCACCTTGCCGCCCGCCTTTGGTCAATCTGCTTGCTTATTCTCCGCCTGCTTTTCCGGCCTCCCTGTCCTCTCCATCTCAAGCCGCTCCTTTCTCGTCGCCGTCGCTTTCCGCCCATCCTCCGTTGTTCTCCACGGCTCGGTCCTTTGTAGTTGTTGGCGGTCCCCGGGGAGGATGGTCGCCTCCGATCTCCTCCCCGGACAGCTTTGTGTTTTTCTGTCTTTTTATCTTTTCGTTCAGTTTTGCTTGTGTTTTTGCTGTTGTTTCTTGTTTTCGCTTGTTTTTTGTTGTTGCTTTTGCTCCCGAGCCACATCTGTTTAGTGGTTGCGTCGGGCTCGTGTGTCTGTTGTTCTGTTTTTGCTTGGACCTGGTTTCCTTTCGGTTCTCGTTGCTGATTCGATGGTTGCGGGTAAAAATCCTTGTCGCGGTCGATTTACGTCGACCTTGGCTCTCATATGAGTGCATCTTGTATGCATTCAGTTGCCCTCTTGACGTTGTCTTGAGATTATTAGCCGAAGCTTGCTTTGGTAGCTTTCCGCCCCGATCATTAGTCTTCGTGCTATTTCGATCGTCCTTCGCTCCCCCCTTTGTGCCACCCTGCTGTCATCGGATCGGCTTTCGTTTTCTGCTTGGGTTTCTTATCTTTTGTCTGTACTTGTCTTTATTGTTCTGTAACTGTTTTTAAATATAGGCTTCGCGCCACTTCTTTCTTAAAAAAAATATATTCTCCAAGATGTTGGAAAGAATGAAATTCTTCTAACTTAAAATAGATTTTTCTTTTTTCCCCAAGATGTGGGGACGCGGAGATCACCCAAGATAGCACTATTGAACAATAATTTTTTGGGTAAGTTTTAAGGAGTGACTAGTCTACTAATCTTTATTATTTACATGATAACACACATGAACGAGTTTAACGGAAAAAACTAACACCACTAAAATAGTCAAGATAGATGTCAATACATAATACATGCGGCCTATCAAACAAAAACTAATCATAATGAGCCGGCATGCTTGGATAGAGCGTTATCAACACGATTTTTTTTCTCCACGTATGTTATATCTGGGTCTCCCATTCTCACTCAATGAGCCCTATAGCTCGAGTAATCAAGTTGGACAATGAGTGACCACGTGCAACATCTCGACCAATACAAATCAGAGCTAGGAAAGAATAAACTCTTATCACCAGACCACAAATACCACACTTACTAGCTCCAGACCCAAAACCAATGTCCAAAGCTCAACTGCCCAATTCTACCCTCTCGATCCCACAAAATATTTAACTTATTGTGCCCCCGGAGATCCCATTGTAATTATCACAAAGCTAATTACATTACAAATCTTACTAGGTAAAATCTCCCAAATGTGTAGTCCTCCCCATCAACATTCTTTGAGAGAAGGATTCGAGTAGCAAAACATGACCACGATTTCAAAACTCATTTGATATGTTGGCCCAAATGAGCCATTCACAAATACGGGACAAGATTAGATGCATCGGGAGTTCTATCGACTCCAAATCTTCCAAATCAAATTTCTCCTTGCCATCTCGCACCACTGATCAAAAGAATCGCAGATTTTGTTCCCCACGCACCAATTTATACCCAATTTCTTGGCAAACCAATTCCACAATTTTCACGAGTAGGAACAATAGAAAAATAGATGGCAGTTATAGTTACATTATTACCATTTATAGAAACAAAGAAATCGATGATAGATTTGATATTTGGATATTGATTTTTTTCCCTGGGACTCGCTCTGCCCTATGTTATGTGTTGCCAGAAAGTCTGGGAATGACTATTTTTCAGTTTTTTTGTATTTTTTTGGTAAGTTGATTTTATTGATTAGTATAAAATAAAGAAAAAATTGTCCTCGGGTCCTTAGATTATGTCATAACTAAGGCTAGGGTCCCTGCTATCAAAATATTATTTTGCCGTCTCTGTTTTTTGTAAAAATATTGGCCTCGGATCCCTCGGATGTCAGCAATCAATTTTTTCAAGGAAATGACTTTTATAACCTTAAAAAATATATAAAATAATATTTCTCACTCTTCCCATTTTTCTCTCCCCCAATCTCCGACCAAACCAATTGCAAGGAGAACCCAAACCGCCTCGCTGTTCAAGCTCAACCCGACGGAGAAAGGCAAGGTCATCATCGACTCTGGGACGTCGGTAACCTAGCTGACCCGGCTCGCCTACGTAGCTCTTGTTGGAAAAATAGAGCAAATGTTAGTAAGTAAAATGATAATTCAAAAGAAATTTTAATGGACATAAATGATTTTAGTGGTTAATGTTGGATGTTACAAAATTGTAATAATCCACATTAAAAATCTAAATTAAAATAGACATTTATTTGAGAAAATATATCCATTATTTTTAGGTTTTGTAACATTCAACATTAATTTCAAAATTCATGGCATTCTAAATTTATTGCATAAATTAATTCAGAATTTTAACAATAAATCATATGTTACACAATTAAATTGTATAAATGCCCATATTTATTTTACCCTTTAGATATTTGCTATATAAGAAGGTTACCTTCATTTGTGAAGAACACAACCTAACCATTTTTGGTGAGACTTATTGCTCCATTTTTTGATTCCGAGTAGCTATATCTTATTCTTGTTAGATTATTGCTTGCCCGTATTCGTATGAACTCAGAAGGGTCTGTTTAATCCTGAAGAACTATACCTACCGGTGAAATAGTTCTTAAGAACATAATCTTTTACGTGACTCGGATCAATTTCTCGTTCTCTTCCACCAAATTTTTCAACAATCTTAAGAACTATGCCGTTAGAAAATTTAGCTTACCCCACAAAAATTGGATCGGAGAGAAGAAGACGGAGCAGAGATGGTGACAAACATCGTAACGATGGACTCGACGTATTTCACGGGGAGGTAACCTTGAGCTTCATGGTCCGAGGTTTCAAAATGATGGTGCTACACCTGGCAAGGTCCTGTTGTCCTGTCCTATTTTCATTTATTGACGATTCCTGTTGTGGGATTGACAAGTTTATGTCGATTGTGAGGGATGTTGGTGATTCAAGAGAACTTGAAGCCCGATCGACTTTCTGATGAGCTCGTGGAGCTGAGTCATTAAACACCACTACTAACCCTACAATTCAAGAATTTCGTAGACATGGGCGAGGATAATAAGACGAAGATCGATGACAAAGTTGAGGTTTGACTTGATACTTATTTTATTTCACTTAATTCCATGCGTTGTAGATATGAAAAAAAAAATACAATAGTGATGTTAATTGTCAATATTAATGTCAACATGATGAGGAGAACAACTGTAGAATAATATCTACGGGGAAAAAAATATTGGAATAACGGAAAAAATGGCCATAGTAGAAGGGACCACCATTAATTATTAATAATAATCATCTTTATTGGTGCGATAATTAGAGAATACAGAAAGTTTCTTTGGTGTGGATAATAATCAACTTTATATCGTTGAAGACCTCTAATTTTGTTAGTGATTGTGATTAATTTGATGGACACTAGTTGTTTGATTAATGATTAACTATAGTTTAGTTCTCGTGATAAAGAAATTGAGTATGAAATCGAGTACTGTTCATTGGACAGTTTGTGATATATAATTTAAGCATGGAGCTTAGATATGAACTTCGATTCATTCGTACCGTTAAAAAGTTATTTTTGGGCAGTAAGATAAAGGCTTAATTTTTTGCCAAAGTGAATTATTATATATGTAGCCTGCGAAGTTCCCTAATGCGATATGTATATTATATTGCTTTGTTGTTGATTTTTTATAACATGACTTCTCTCATGCTTGATGACTTTGTTGGAGTTTCTTGCTAGCATCACACAGTTTCTTGGTTCCTTGGCTACTTAGCCTAATTTTATGTGGACCAAATATATGAGGTGAAAGTGAATGGAGAAGTTGATCTGGTGAAACAGATCAAAGTTTTGAGATGGGAAATAACAACTTCAAAACTAACAAGTTTGTTGCATCACCTGAGAAGAGACCCAAAAAGGGCTCGCTGGGTGAATCCTGTGAGGAATGGATGACATTCTTTCTTACAGATGATGATCCTCCATTTGGCATCAAAATTTTATTTCGCTAAATCATTGTAATTAATGTACGTGATATGTGGTTATGTTTAATTAGTGGGCATAATAAATTGCATAGTAACCTCCATTCTCTCAGTTTAATATTTGTGAATATTTAATTGTGATGAATGCATTTAAAAAAAAAAGGTGATTTAAAGTCAATCCGTTGAGTGAGCATGCATATCCATTCGGTTTGCTAAATGGACGTGGTCGAGTTTCAAAATGCTCTTGATAACGACTTAGGCCATTTATAATATTTAGTGGGAATCAATGTGGCTATTAAAATATATGTTACATTGTTATCGTTTCCATGGGAGATAACGGTTCTTGATTAAGAAGATTAATTTTGACCGTTGCGTTAAGGAAATCTAAATTAAAGGTGAGGTACCATGGAAAGTGAGATTTTTTAATTGATCTCTATTTGTGGTCTAATATTGATCTTGTGGCTGGAACCGATATCATTCTATAATGATCGGTTGTGGTATTTTGATAAGTGATCGATTGTGTTATTACGATAAGTGCATTTTCATTTGTACACTACGTGGTCTATTAATTTCTTGCATGATTAATGAGTCCAAATTGAATTATTAGTTGTCAGAAAATCAATGTGCTATAGTATTACAAAATGCATGTGAAAGATCATAATGATAATGATTAACGTTTTGGTGGATTGAAAAATAAATTGCCGACTTTGAAATCATGAAGTCGATGTGTTGAAATAGTGGGGGCTAAACAAGCCCACTATTTGACGATATATTTGCAACAATATGTTTAGAGAAATTTACGTGATGACTGTAATTTGAGACGGACTCTATTAAAAATAGAGAGTCACGTGATGACTTTATTTTGAGCAAGTAAAAATTGAGAATATATATTTTAATCCTAATATTTAATATTAAGATGATTGAAGTAATTAAATTGTTGAGAGGTATCATATATTATGGTATCATGAATTGTGTATATCCATTGTATTGAGAAAAATACAATGATGTTGATTGAATTTTCGATTCCAAAGAGAAAAATAATTCAATAGTTTTGTGGGTATCTTGAAAGTGGTGTGGTTGCGTGGAGATTGACCAAGAAAACCATAATAGCAAAAACTAATATGAATTAAGAAGCTTATAAAGCTCTAGAGTTGATCATTGATAAACCCGAGTAGTTAATATATTTTTTGAGAACAAAGCCAACATTGTTAATGTTGATGTCTTGAGGTTGCCAAATGGTTACTATGAAGTAGAGGTTATTATAGTTGTGAAATTTTTGGAGAATATTCGTTTAAGAATATAATCGATACTATTAGTGTTGATGACTTGAGATTGCCAAAGTGCAATAGCCATAGCTAAAACAAAGCTATTAATGGCAAAATTAATGTATTTGGTTAATGTATAAAAATAGCTGTTATAAAAGATGGATTAATATCTGTGGAATGTATGAAGTCAGAGTAGATATGACCAATCCTCTGATATAACCTTTGTGAAAAAGGATGTGTAAACATCGAGGGGAATGAGACTTAAGCCAAATTGCTAGATTAACGGTGATGAAAACCCAACCTTTGTGATTGGAGATCCCATGAAGAAGGTTCATATGGGTAATAACAAGTCACGAGTTAATCACTCTAGTACTAAAATTTGGTCCCTTTCCTATGGTGTGGGTATAAGAGTACTAGATTGTACTGTAATAGGATAAGCTTAAGGCTTTTAATGATCTTATAGCTCATAAAAAGGATGGTGTATAAAGTGCAATATACGCTTGATGAGGTCACCTATATGGGTGTCGAGTGAAGCCGCTCGTATGAGATTGTGGCTTAATCTCTGGAGCACTCATGAATTATCGGGCTGCGAGCATGGCCGTTTTAGCGCGGAATAGCAAAAATGATAAGAACTGCAGGGGTGAGGTGTGGCTTGTAGAATTCAGGTATACAACATAGTGATTATGATTCATAGAAGTTAAGATAACTTCATCATGACACTTGTATAACTTCTCTATTAGTCTAAGGTCTGGTTCATAGTCTATGAGACACCAATGCTGATGTACCTGCATCCATATAGCTTACTCGAAAAAGTATTTCAAATTTTTTTGCTATGTATATCAATATAAAATATTTGAAATAGTGGGGGATTGTTAAACAATAGAGCAAATGTTAGTAAGTAAAATGATAATTCAAAAGGAATTTTAATGGGCATAAATGATTTGAGTGGTTAATGTTGGATGTTACAAAATTGTAATAATCCACATTAAAAATCCAAATTAAAATAGACATAATGCATCCATTATTTTTAGTTTTGTAACATTCAACATTAATTTTAAAATTCATGACATTCTAAATTTATTGCATAAATTAATTCAAAATTTTAACAATAAATCATATGTTTCATAATTAAATTGTGTAAATGCCCATATTTATTTTACCCTTTGGATATTTTCTATATAAGAAGGTGACCCTTTATTTGTGAAGAACACAACCTAACCATTTTTGGTGAGACCTATTGCTTCATTTTCTGATTCCGAGTAGCTATACCTTGTTCTTGTTAGATTATTGATTGCCCGTGTTCGTATGAACTCGGAAGGTACGAACACGGAAGGGACTGTTTAATCCTGGAGAACTACACCTACCAATGAAATAGTTCTTAAGGATAGCGTCTTCTACGTGACTCAGATCAATTTCTCGTTCTCTTCCACCAAATTTTCCAACAGCTCTCAGGGACGCGTTCTGACTACCTCATCCCGGTGGACACTGACAGAACCTTCTACTTCTCATTCGCCAGGATAATGAGCGGCCTCTCCATCACCTGGAACATCTAGCAGCAGGGCTTCTAAGTCGTCTACGATCTGTTGGTAGTGGTGGGAGTGCGTGGTTGAAGACGATGAAATTATGATGGGTTTAAGTCGATTGTTAAGGGATTTTGATGGGTTTAAGCCGATTGTGATGGGTTTCAGTCGATGGTGACAGCAGTGGAGGTCTGGAGATGACAGGTGGGGACTGACGAGCAAGCTTCCCACAGACGATATCTCAGGTTCTCGCTGGTGGTTAGGCACAAGGATCCAACGAGTCCATAGACGAGATCTCGCTTCCCACCCTCTTCGGTGCCGTTTAGTCAAAGAACAAGAAGAGAAAGAGGGATTTCGCCCTTGGTGGTGGTGGCCAAGAGGATAAACCCAGTTCTTTAGGTCTTCTCCATCGTTCTCCAAGGAGGACCAAGATCGTGGTGTTTGTAGGAGAGATTAGGTGTAACTTTGGGAAATTTTTGAGAGAAGTAGAGAGGAACAGGGTAGTACGAGGCTGTGTTGGTGATGAGGCCACCGGTGAGAGGATTTTTAAGCCGCCGGATAGAGGTGTTTCAGTCGGTGGTTTTTTACTGTGGCGGGTTTAGGTTGAAGATCACTTATGGGGTATAATTATCTTTTGAAAAATAAAATAATAATAAACAGATTGCTTACGTCAGCTAGGGACCAAAGACTAACATTTAAACAAAAGGCAGGGACGCCAAAATAATATTTCGAACAGCAAAAATCCTAGCCTTAATTACGACATAAACCAGAGACCTGAGGACAATCTTCCTAAAATGAATAATTACAAAACCCACCAAAATTGCGATTTTCCAAGAGAGAAAGTCGAATGCCAAGGAAGCTTGAAGTCCCACGGGAAAAACAACAATTTTTCTGGGAATGATTATTTTACTATATTTGGGTCAGTTTTTTTGGACCTTAGAACTCTTTAGATATAGTTTATTTTTGGAGTATTGTTGGGGATTGTTCTTAGATAGTGCCTATCATTTTGGTAAGCGTTATCTGGAATCCAAAATATAAATTACTTTAGAGATTATTTCCACGAGGAATATAATACTTTACCTATTAAAAAAAATCTTTCTCGCAATGACTATTTTGATCACATTTTTTGGTATTTTTTGTAATCAAGACTTTATGTTATTTTTTGGAAATTTTAGGTAAAAGTTAACAAAATGTTTATCACATTTTCATGTAACTATTCAAATCATAGAGTGTGGCTGCATTCGGGCGACAATAAAAATCATCTACTTACACAAATATGTTGCCAGGAATAGTGTAAGTTGCATTTTGTGGAACTTTCTAGTGTTAAAGATTTTGGATTATATAGAAAAATTGTTTTTATTAATTCCCAGCTGGTTTTTTGGCCACTGAATGACATCTTTGTTCGGTAATCTTTAGATGACGCTTAACTCAGAGGTCCAAATCCAAATCCATTCGCCATCTTGATTTGTTTTTCCGGTAGTGCATTAGAGGAAAGTCTCCCTAAAGGCTAAAGCCCCTCGAATCTTTTGGCGAGTGGTTTTTAATGCACGTAAAGTTAGCATCAGTTTGAAAAGTAGCGACTTCACTAAAAAAATCTAAACCCGATGAACTTATAACTTAATATCATACGTACCCTGTTCCGCGTCTAGACTCTTAACAACCATAATTTAAATTCTAAAATATAAGTCTATTTATAAAAATTTAAATCTACTTCAATTAATCTTTCAATTCTTCCAAGAAAATGACCAAACTAACCTCCAGTGACGTGGTTCAACCGGGACAAGAAACCAAAGAATCGGGACCATTGAGATTTGAGTGAACGAACCATCGCACGCTGGCCGATATTTCAAATATTAAGCAAATCAGCTTAATCGCCGCTCATCACATTGACCAAAAAAAAAACCCTCTCTCCCCACTCTCTCTCCTCCCACCGTAACACCAAACGGCACGATAAATTGAACGGAGAACGCGAATCTCCCCTTTCCATCTCGTGGCGGGATTATGGACGAGGGTTTACTGGACGATATTATCCGGCGGTTATTGGAGGCGAAGCACGGGAAGGGAGCGAGCAAGGTCCACCTCACGGAGGCGGAAATCCGCCAGCTCTGTGTCGCTGCAAAGGACGTCTTCCTCTCCCAGCCCAACCTCCTCGAGCTCGAAGCTCCCATTAAAATCTGTGGTATTTGTATTTATTTGTTTGTGTTTTTTCAATAAGGAATTTGTTTGATTGGAGTTGGGGATGTTTGAGCGTTTGTTAGTTATTAGGTTAACTCTAGGGTTTTGGGATCCAATTTTTTTTTTTTAGGGTTAGAAAATATCCGGAAGCTTAACCCCCACCGAATCGAAATTCGAAGCGTGGCAAAGCCGTGCGAGTTGTTAGGATCCGTATATTGGTGGCCCGTCTGATCGATATGGTTCTCGAGGGCCGCCTACCTCGGTTGTTTGGGTGTCTCACCAAAAACCTTTAGTGTGTTTGCAGTCTGGTGGACATCTAGGTTTAAGTTGGACAGATTCGTACATGCTGGTTTTGGGGGTAAACGATGTTTTGAGCTAACGGATTTGTGGGGACTTTTGTGTTCGGGTGTCTGCTGCGTTTAGATTTATTTTCAGCTCACTTGGGATGCCACTCACTTTGGTTTTGTGTGTTTTAGGGCTTATGATGCAGGATGTGATTGTGTCCTTATGTTTGATAGTGCGGTCACTAACTGAAAGCAAAATTGCTGTTTTGTCTGTGGCTTTTGGGGGTTTCCTTTCGTGGCGTATGAACTTTGTGTTTCTGCGAGGGCAGTTGGGTGACTGGGTCACTTAGTTGGATTTAGGATATATTGTGTATACGAGTGTTGCTGCACATGTTCTTGTGAGATGAACTTCCGTCCTCTGTTTTCCTGAACACGAGCCTGCTCTTGTTGTCTTGCATACTCGTCGACAAGTGCTAGCTAGTTCGTCCGCAAGTGCTAGTATAATTTTTTTTCCCAAATTGCATCTGCAGGAGACATTCATGGCCAGTTCTCTGATCTTCTGCGGTTGTTTGAGTACGGAGGGTTTCCACCTGCAGCGAATTACTTATTTCTTGGGGACTATGTCGATCGTGGAAAGCAGAGCATTGAGACTATCTGCCTCTTGCTCGCTTACAAGATAAAGTACAAAGAGAACTTCTTTCTTCTTAGGGGAAATCACGAGTGTGCTTCCATCAATCGAATTTATGGGTTTTTTGATGAGTGTAAGAGAAGGTTCAGCGTTCGTGTGTGGAAGATATTTACTGACTGCTTTAACTGCCTCCCTGTTGCCGCACTTATAGATGAAAAGATCCTTTGCATGCATGGAGGATTATCACCTGATCTCCAAAACTTTGACCAGATAAGGAATATTGCCCGCCCTGTTGATGTCCCAGATCATGGCCTTTTATGTGATTTACTATGGGCTGATCCTGACAAGGAGGTTGATGGATGGGGTGAGAATGACCGGGGTGTTTCTTATACATTTGGAGCCGAAAAAGTTACTGAGTTCCTTCAGAAACATGACCTTGACTTAATCTGCCGTGCCCATCAGGTAATGGTCCAAGATAAAGTTCCATTTTGTCGGTCTTGAACCTTTGTTAATTCAGATTCTATGTTTCCATCAATCTCTGCATGGTTGCATGGCTATTTTTGAATGGGGTATTTGAGTCCTCTTAAGTTCAGATTTTAAATGTATATGCAATTGTAGCCCTAGAAAACTTAAGTCGCCTGGATTTAGTTGCCTCACCGTCAAGTTTTAGCACTTCTATATCCTTTCATTGTACTGCCGATGTTCCATCCGTTTTGGTTCATTGGTTCTTTTTAGGATATTTTCCTCCCTTTTCAGTATTTTCTGATTCTTAGTAGGACTTCTTTCCGTCTACATTTCTGCAGTGGCTTGCTACTTCTCCTTTCTGGTTGCTTAGAAACCGGCATCTCCTTTTAGGTGCCCTGCATTTATTTTCATATTTTTTCTGCATGTGCATTCTAAAATGAATGTCTGTGGACTTGATGGGATTCTTTTGCACAAAATGATATTTGATTGCTGTAACTGTAAGCATCCAAGTTACTTGTGATTGTGGCCGATAGGTTGTTGAAGACGGGTACGAGTTTTTTGCAAAGAGGCACCTGGTGACAATATTCTCCGCACCCAACTATTGTGGCGAGTTCGATAACGCTGGAGCTCTGATGAGCGTCGATGAGAATTTAACATGCTCCTTTCAAATCCTCAAGTCCTCGGAGAAGAAAGGCAAGATTGGATTTGGCAACAACATGTTCAGGCCAGGCACCCCACCGCACAAGGTATAGAATCTGTGTAATGAGGAAACTTGAGATGACACTTTTGAGGAGTTACCTAATCTCCTATCTCGATGTCAGGGGAAGAGCTGATCCCAAGTACGATAATACCACCAAATCTTCAACGGTGAGATGAAGGGTCGGGTTCTTCTACGTCTTGTGAAAGCAGCGCGGACGCATCTTCTCTGATCGGGTTGGAATCAGTAGATTCATCTGTCAAGCGTGCACCTTATTTTATCTGAACGTGAAATTGCAAAGAACGATAAACCCACAAATTTCGGTGGAGAAAGCATCCCGTCGGTCGATGGGAAAAAAAGGTGGTTGTTAATGTATTGTCTATTTTCCTTACGGGTCTCTTTTGCAGGTGCATGATCATTCCTATTGCAGAGAAATTCGGATTTCTCCAATGAAGCGGAGAGTTATCTTATAAATATGGTACCATTTTTATCGAATTTGGATTCGGATAAAAGGAATCCAAATTTCTGCAGACTCCAACCCAACTATAATTCTTTTTTGAACTATCTAGCCAATTAATTGACGCAGAGCAAGTAGGTGAAATTGCCGACGATACACATTAGGTACCGAATTTGGCGAGGTTAACTTAACTTCAATGAAAAAATTGGTTTTGTAAATGTTAGTAGAGGGAGATAAATAATGGGCGAGAATGAAACCCATTGTATTTGTGCCTCTGAAGTAAAAAAAAGGCGCGATGAACAAATATAAATCCATATTTAATATAAATCGAATCAAATATCACTACCAAAATTTCTAGAATCAAATTAAATTAAATGTGTTAAAATGATGTAGTTATAATAAATTTGAATCAAAAGTAGAAGCCCAATTTGGAAATTCTCCTTTTTTAAAAAAAAGTGGCACGAAATTGATCATCAAATAACTGAATTATAAAATAGAAGTAGTAAATATATAGACAAATAACGATTAACACTAAACAAAAAACGAAAATCCAATCCGAATTAAACAGAGTGGAACAGATAGAAATGACGGATGATCGAAAAGTTACGACTACGAAGGCGGATTTCTGTAAATCCTCCTGCTCTGCTTGGGGGTTCAACTTTTGGGGTCTGGATTGGGCACGGAATGCTCAGATTCCGAACCGTTCGGAATGAAGACACGCGGGGACTTTTTTGCAAACGCGCTAAAATACGGGGACCAAAATGAAAAAAACTACGCACAAACGCAGGCCGGATACAAATGCCATTATCGCATAACTGTGCATGCCAATATCACATAACTGTGCATGCCACTATCACATAACTGCGCATGCCAGTGTGACCTTTTTGCAAAAATGCTAAAATATGGGGGACCAAAATGAAAAAAACCATGCGCGCCATTATCATCAACGGAGACTTGCCACTGCCAAAAATACACATGCCATTATCACATAACTGCGCTTGCCATTATCACATAACTACACTTGCCATTATCACATAACTACACTTGCCACTGCGGTCCCCTTTCACTCCAAACCGTACGGAATCGATTCCTTCACTCCGTGCTCAATCCACTCCCCAACTTTTGACGTTGACATTGTCAGAAAACTTTATTGCAAATCCCCAATTACACAAACCCTGACTTCCCGGTGATCACCGACTCACTAGTATTATATAAATACCAAAAAGGGAAAGAGGCGGAGGTTCATAGGGAGCGGGGAGGAAATTGTGAAAAGAAGAGGAGAAAAAAAAAACTCAACCGTAACTGGATAAAAAATACAAGAGGAGAGATGGCGGGAAACGGGGAGGGGGTACGGTCCACGGCGGCTGGGCTGACGGTGGGGACCGGTCACCAGATGTCTCCGGCGCTGGCCAACTCCCTTAGAATCACCGCCGTCGCCAAACGCCTCGCCGTGAACCTCCAGACCGCCGGCGACGGAAGCGAGCTCGTGTCTCTCTGCCTCTCGCTCGCAAGGTCGCCTCGCCGTTTTTTTTCTTTTCGTTGTTCGAACTTCGGCTCTGTGGTAACCGTCGGTTACTGAGCTTTGTAACTAAAATTTTCCAGTTGTAGGATGTTGCTAGGGTTTGCCCCTCAGGGATGCCGTACCTGCTTCTTCTTTATTTTTTTTGAAAAATTTATTTTCCTTCCGAAACGGAGGATTCTCTGCTTGTAACTTCTTTATCTCTTGTCTGCATGGTTACTGATGTGTTTGTTATTGATCTTCGAACAATGCAGAGGGATTGATTTCACGTTGGCGAATAACGAGGTTCCAGCGAACGTGCAGGGCTTTCAGGACTTGCCTCGCTTGCTGAAGCAGGTGATCCATGTCGTAACCTGCTCCAGATGGAATATAATCTTGCTCCTTTTCTCTTGATAGTCACATTGGTAGATTTTTTACTTTTGTGAACCGGATTTTTTGTCCATCGAAAGACGAGAACAAAATGACGTGACGTAATGCCTCAAATGGGAGCCGGGGAATGGATTGGGCTAATCTGAAGGTTTTCTAGAAAAAAGTGAGGGGTGTCGGGAACAATCGCTCAAGTGAGAAACAAAAATTGGACAAAATGAGATGCTGATTGCTTAGAATATTATGTTTGAAACTGCCATATGGAGTTGCTCTCCAGGAAGTTGAGGAAAGAATAGTATGAAATTATGAATGGGATTTAGCCTATTGGTGCTTTGAGAGGCCATGCAAAGTAGATAGCAGTTGCATTGTGGAAATATCAGGTTTTATGAATATACCTATTCAGCATCATTATTTGTTGAGATAAATTGACGAAAACAGTTATCTAGTTGGTTTTTGAGTGATTGGAAATTCTCTGGTAGACAAGTAAAAGGTAAAGTGCTCGTAAGTGCTTCAAGGCTTTTCTACTAAAGTTTCATGTACTTATCATGTAGCAAAAATTTGAACTCGCTTTTGCTGCATATTCTCACATCAATAACTTCGCAGGACCTTGTCTTCTGAAAGCAAACAAATGTGAGAATTTTCTATCAAATTATCGTACTAGGTAGATTGCCGGGAGTGACTAAATTGTGTTGCTCTACTCTACCGATAGACACACAAACCCTATTTAATGCTTCAAATGACAATATTTATCTTATCTATCTAGCTTGTGCTTTCTCTAGCTGTGTGAACGCAGAAGTGACGTTTTTGTCCAAGCAGCGATCATGGTGCTGATGGTTTCTGTGAAGGTATTCCCTGGTGTTTACTGGTATCCTTGTTAGCATTATTTGAGACCAAAATGTATTTAATGCAAACATTCATGTGGTGTACTTTGCATTCCAAGCATTAAATAGGGTTTGCGTGTATTTAATCCGCTTTTACGTGCCTGATTCTTGCCCTTTTCTTTTTCAATTTCTTCTCTATGCCACTCGAGCATTTAATTTTGGATTGGTTCTGTTGACGTTCTCCCTTGTAATTAAAGTTTTTACGTTCTTTAGTGTTACTTTTTTTTCTTTCTTTCTACACGTAACCGTTAATTTTGAACAGTCTTTCTTCGCTTCTTGTAGAATGCTTGCGCAATTGGTTGGTTTCCTGAGGACTCTGAAGCACTTGTTAACCTTGCCAATGAGGTATGGCATGTATTGCTCATTTGCTCTCAAGGAGTGACTTGCATATTGCAAATTATCCTTGATACTCGTGTTGCTGATGACTTTACTTTATTGTTTGTCAGATGGCAAATGTTGTCTGCTGCCAAGGATTTGCGAATAATAGGTGCAGCGACTCATCATCCATGCTTTTAACTGTCATCTCTAGGTAAGATGCTCTGATCAAAATTTCTTGCCCATCTTGTTCATCTGTTGTTCTTGGGAAGATAGGGTTGATTTTGTACATCCTCTGTTCATGTCCAAATGATCAATGGACAAATAAAACTGAAGGGATGAATAGCTTTGAATTTTGGCTATTGTTCATGATGCAGCTTAGGATGTCTGGAGACAGTGCTTATTGATCCATTGTTTACTCTTTGCAGGTTCCATCCTTTGATGAAGACGAGGAAGATACTTTCGTCTCTTGAAATCAAGGTCGATAGCTCTTCTTGATGCAGCTTCATTTAGTTTGCATCTTACAAGTGAATAAATCTTCTCCATTTCCTTTCGCAGCCTGGATATGAAGCATACCTGATGGACTTTCATATACCAAAGAATACTGGGCATTCTCCTCAAGACAAAATAGTGAGCAACCCTCCTTACATATTAGACCCAGTTTGCTGGAGTGAGCTGCTTTAACAGTTGGAAAGGACTATATGGATATGAAGTTGAACTTGGTTTTCTGATATACCTTTGCGTACTGTTTAGTGCGGAAAATTAATTTTTTCCGTTTTTCTGGCAGCGGTTATTTGTAGTGCAGACAGATAATATTGAGACATCTGCATGTCTTATAAGTCCACAGAAAGTGAGGTATGATTGCATTTTGTGCCGCTTCATATCTAAAACCTGTTTCTGGGATCATAGATCATTTTGTTATATGTACTTGCAGCTTCCTTTTAAATGGAAGGGGAGTGGAGAAAAGAACCAATGTTTCAATGGTCGGTATAATTTTATGCCACTTTTTGATCAGGATTTGAAGCAGCACTTTTTTAAAATCTTGTGTTTCGTCTTTGATTGACTGCAGGAGACAGGGCCACAACTTCCGACTAATGTGACCAGAATGCTCAAGTTTGGCACTAACATTGTGCAAGCTATTGGCCAATTCGACAGTAGGTCAGGATACCAAGTCATTTCATTAAACACAATTGATACTTTTGATGATCGTTGAAATTCTTTTGAAGGTCATTATCTCATTGCTGTCGCCTTCGTTAGTATGACGCCATTACCTGAGACTCCCATGTTAGAGAATTATGTTCAGTCTGGTGTTCCTGCATTGGATACAGGTAGGTGCCGGAGGTGCAATCGATTGGTTTTTTCCGACTTTTCTTGCTAAAATGTTACTGCTTTAATATTATTCTTCCCCATTTTTACTGGTTGCATCGTTTGTAAGTTCTCTTTTTCCATTTTTCTTATGGTGTGATGATGCAGTCCTGGGATACTTGTGAACTTCTACTGATTCAACTTTTGGTATTTTAGATTCTGAAATCACGGAGGGCCCATCACGTATATCGCTTAAGTGCCCCATAAGGTGCGTCATTGTACTTGCTTCATTGTGCTGTCACTAAAGTGATTTTCTAACCCCTTTTGATTGGGATAAGCTGTACATGTTACATATACACTTGAGTTTAGAAATGGGAACAGCCTTCCGAAACCTAGAAATGATCCTGGCATTCATCTTTTGCTCAGTAAATGATGTTAATATTTCATCACAATTGCCATAAAAATGAAATAGTTTGTGCTCTGAATTGAGATTGAGCACCCACCAGCTGGTTTAATTCTCCTCCTCCTGAGGATGAGTACTGTTATCCTTGATTATATTAAGTCCATTTTTTTAATCAAAAGAAAAAAAATAAAAGACTGAGTCCTTTATCTCTATGCAAACTGAAATCAGCTATATTATGCACTGACCAACTCCCTCATTCAAGCAGCCGTAAACTAATTAGAACTCCCGTGAAAGGGAAATCCTGCAAACACCATCAGGTTAGTAGCTCTTACATAGTCAACATGTTTAAAATGGTTATGCGCTTGCTCCCCATGCAATCATTTTCCTGCACTGGTAGGAAGTATCACTCAAATCACAAATATTGTTGTCTAACTTCTCTTTTGTTCCTTCTCCAAAAAAAAAAACCTTCTCTTTTGTGCTGGCTTGTCAAGTATATGCTTGAAATAAGGTTTATCTCGAAGAAATGTGTGGATATATTTTATACTCGGTCTAAACCAGTGACCTAAGTATTAGGTGCATGGTTCTGTAATTTGGCCCATCATATTCAAGGGCGGATAGTGGCTTGACAGTGGGCCCACCTTGCTAAAGAAGGCAGATCGTTCCCGGAGCTTTTGAACTAAATTATGACCATAATTGCATTACTTTACGTAAACTAGGCATGAGTTTCTGGAACAAATAATACAAAAATTGCACTTTTGTCAGTCTCCAACATCTACATCTTAATTCCTATCATTTATGAAGATAAAGATCTTAATATCTGTCTGTTTCCTTAGTGTTTTGATTTTAGAAGCTACGTCGAAATTAACTCAAAAAGACCATCTTGGCGTTGCCCATACTGCAATCAACCATGCTGTTACACCGACCTTCGTTTGGATCAAAACATTGTTAAGGTAATTTTGAACGCTTATCCATGTTCCAGTTCACCTCATCTAAGTTTAGACATGTTGTTTGACCACCTGGATTCATTTTACCAGGTCCTACAGGAAGTAGGTGAAGGTGTAGTTGACGTGTTTATCTCTTCTGATGGATCATGGAAAGCTGCTTTTGAGAGTGATAAAATATTACAAGCGCAGTCACCTATAGGTTCAGCTACCAGTAACGAGGTAAGGAGATTGCTACAAGTACACAGGCAAAGGGGCAGCACCTCGGCAGGAGATGAGGGCGGGGCTGTGAGGTCGCAAACACCAAGTCCACAGCAGATGCCGAGACCTAGCATATTCCCAGGGATTTCGGGTGCCCCCCCTGGTGCTTCTCAGGGAAGACCTATTCTAATAGCAGGGACTTCTAACGGATCCTCTTCTGCCTCTCACGGGACTACATTCAGAGGACCGGTTGATTTTCCTCAGCAATTGCCAAGGTCCAATTTGAACTGGGATCAGGTATCAGATATCACCTCATCTTCATTGCAGCATATCATAAACAAACCTTGTATGATCTTTTGAGGTTACGTAGTTTCGTTGCATATTGATTATTGAAATTATTGGAAAATCAACTAAAGGTCTTCAAAAAAAACTTAAGGATAGCTAGCCCATCCCATGCGATAGACCGATCATTTTTTTGTTTGACTGTATATTATCGTTCTATCAGGCTCGAGCACAGGTTCCAAGCCGGACACTTCAACAAGAAGTTGGTGGTCTTCAAATTCCAAATCAACCCCCGCGTGCTTCAGCCATGTCACTTGGGCTTCCTAGTGGACCTCGTAACTTAACTGTGCAGCAGGCACTTCGGGTCCCTAACTCTAGGCGTCAGGTCCCAGATGCAACTCAAACACCTTTGGCACATAATCCTGTTCATAGTCGGCAAGGGAGCGGACAAGTTGGTGTTGCGACGAGTGCTCCGGCAAACCACCAAGCGGGGCTTTTATCTGCTTCTCCCCGTTCAACACAGACAGCCAGGCAACCTCCTTTTCTTGCTGTTCAGACAGCCAGTGCTGCTGACCCGTTCCCGTTTAATGCTAGCAGGATACGGGAATGGACAACAGAGCAAAGAGGGAGTGCAGGAGCAGTGCCAGAAGCTCCTCAATCCGATGTTTCAACGAACTCACCATCAGAACAGAATTGGCGTCCAACTGGTCGGATGCGGGGAAGCATCAGTGAGAGGGATTTTGAAACCCTCAAGGATTTCGTGATTCAGCCTAGTCAACCAAGTCAAGTTCCAAGGCCTGCACCACATTTGACCCCGAGCTCTTCACGTCCAAGTGCTCCACCGCACCTGCAAGCCTCTTCGCGGACAAGTGCTCCACCCCACCTGCAAGCCTCTTCGCGTACGAGTGCTCCACCCCACCTTGCAGCCTTTGTCAACAGGAATGTACAGGTTCCCGGGCCTCCAAGTAGCTCAGCTACCGAGCCCTCTCCTTCAAGTGGAAACTCAGGCTGTTTGCCTCGGTGATGCTTTAGTTTCTGATCATCTAGTACAGGATGGGCTTTTGTTTGTTGCAACCGCAAAAATGTAGTGCTGCTTGTAGCTTCAGTTAAGATTAGGCTCACTCCTTGTACGATTAGCTTCCATTCGTGTAGCTTCTAATGGCGGTTTCTCTCTTTTTTGTATTAAAAGGAGGTGTACTCGAAGTGAAGCTCCATTCTCAAAAATGGTGTAGCTTCTAATGGATATCTCTCTTTTGATCGCCATAATGATCAAAAGTTATAGATTTTAAGAATCTAGATGAAGATCCAAGTCCATTCTAAAAAATGATGTTAGGTCCATTCCCCAATTTGCATTTTTTTTTGGTTTATATCACTTCGTTGGATACTCGCTGGACAAGTCTTTTGAAAAATGAAAGTATGCTAGTATATTAAGTATTTTTAATGATTCAAATTTGAGATCTGATTAAACTAATTTTTTCAATTAGGTCAAGTTATCCTGGGTTTGGGATCCGGATCCCTGGATCCTTAGTCCGGGCCGCTGGAATGATCCAAAATTTGTCTAAGCCCGTGTTAGCCCAATTGAAACCCGGCCCGGGCCCACAACTTTTCACTCTCCTCCTCCCGGTTAATTCCGGCTCCCACCGCGAACTCGCTCTCTTCCGTTCACTGGCGAATCAAATGAACGAAACGGCAGCGTACTGGTGAAGGGAATAACCGAAACGATGAAGTGCCGATCCGTGGCGTGTATATGGCCGGAGACTCCTCCGTCTCACCGGGTAACCGCCGCCGCCGCCCTCGACCGTCCTCCCACCGTCTACACCGGCGGATCCGATGGCTCTATTCTCTGGTGGAACCTCTCCCCCTCCCCTAACGTGGTAAATTATCCTCTCGCACCTTTATATTGTATTTTTTCCCTCTTTTTTATTTGGTCCACTAGCTTAGCTTCTTTGATTGAATTTCGGGACAGGAGATTATTAAGCCGGTGGCGATGCTGTGCGGCCACGCGGCGCCAGTAGCCGACCTCGGGATCTGCTATCCTGTGGTTGTCCCGGGGGAGACCGGGGGCTTGAGCAATGGCGCGTTGATCAGCGCGTGTACGGAAGGGGTCTTGTGTGTTTGGAGCAGGAGCAGCGGGCATTGCCGACGCAGGAGGACGCTTCCGCCCTGGGCGGGTAGCCCCTCTGTTGTGCGTGCATTGCCCTCGAGCCCGCGGTATGCTTGCATCGGCTGTTGTTTTGGTGATGGCAGTGAGGACAGGAAGTCGCGCAAGTGTAGTGTGGTGATTGTTGATACGTATAGTCTTACTATTGTACAGACTGTTTTTCACGGGGACTTGTCCTTTGGGACATTGAAGTTTATGGATGTGGTCTTGTCAGGTGAGGACGGAGAAAATGCTTCTGTCTTCATGGCTGATTCTTTTGGCGGGGTTAAGTTGGTTCCGATATTGAAGGACATGAACATAGATGTCGAAGGTGATGGCAGTGGCAGCCTGCATAAGGGTGAACAGCTGGAGGCTCCGACATGGGGAAATTGGTTAAGCAGAGAAGAACAGGTTGTTTCTTGCACAGCCCGAGGGAACCTTGTTGCTTTGTTATTAGAGAAGAACTGCATATTTAGGTTATTGACTGGCGAAAAGATTGTTGGGGAGATCGATTTTGTGGAAAAGCTGCTTCCTGTTGACTGCAACTCAACTAAATTACATTTATCTGGTTGCATGTTTCTTGGAACTAGTGATCCCAGCAATATGCAGGAAGCAAGTGATGATATGTGCGAGCGATTTTGTGTCTGGAACAATATGGGATCTGCACTTCTTTATGATATATCATATTCGAAGAATGTGTTCAAGTGTGAACCTCTTTCTGAGATTCGCATTGCTTTATCCCCTCTTGATGCTTTGGTTTCCGTTTCTTTTATTCATTTGAGCAATTATCTTGCCAGAATTAGTATGACGTCTTCTGATCTTGAAGAACCTATCCATTGGAAACCTCACATTACAGTCTGGACCTTACCTGAGAAGCATCAAAACAATGAAACCCTCTCCAGAAAATGCAGTTTCGTTGCAGAAAGCCTAATGTCCAGTGACTGGATGTCAAGCTCTTGCTCACTAAACCAATTTGAGAGCAAGGGTGATCAAATGACTGGTTGTTTGCGAAGTTCTGTTTCGTCCTTTGGAAGTAGAAACAACAGGTATCCAGGTGAAATAAGTCAGAAGAAACGAACTGTATCTTCTTCAATGGTTATATCTGAAAACCTGATCGTGCCTTATGCTGTTGTGTACGGCTTCTATAGTGGTGAAATAGAGGTCATTCGCTTTGACATGCTTTTGAGATCAGATTCTCCGTGTGGGAGTCCTCGAGTTAATGTTGATACACCTGTATCCAGACAATACTTTTTAGGGCACACTGGGGCTGTACTTTGTTTGGCAGCACATCGGATGTCGAGATTTTCTAGTGGACAAACTCTTGACCGTGTTTTAGTTTCTGGAAGTGTTGACTGCACAATCCGGATTTGGGATGTAGATAGTGGGATCCTTGTCACTGTGCTGCACCAACACGTAGCTCCAGTGCGCCAATTGATGTTCCCTCCTACCCTCACTGCACATCCTTGGAGTGATTGTTTTCTCTCTGTGGGGGAGGATTCTTGTGTTGCTCTTACATCACTCGGAACTTTGCAAGTAGAGAGATTGTTTCCTGGACATCCTGGGTATCCTGAAAAAGTTGTTTGGGATGGCTCAAGAGGTTATGTGGGGTGTCTATGCAAGAGCAAATCAGGAACGTCTGATGCTGCTGAGTTTTTCTACATTTGGGATGTCAAGACAGGGGCTCGTGAGCGGGTGCTTCGTGGACCTGCTGCACATTCAATGTTAGAATATTTCTGCAAAGGAATCAGTGTGAATTCTAATAGTGGCTCAGTTTTAAGTGGAAATACGTCAGTGTCCTCGTTGCTTCTTCCTATTATTGAAGATGGGAACTTGAATCACTCTCATGTTAGTTATCCGGAGAATCAGATGGTCCCTTTGAATGTGGCATCTAGTAACGTGCCCTTGATGGGCCCTAGCAAGTCCCAAGTACAGGCTATTCAAATAAACACTTCAGCACAATTTATTGTGCAAGGGGGCAAGCACCCAATCCAGTGCACCTGCCCTTTCCCTGGGGTTGCTGCTTTAAGTTTTGACCTTGCTTCTTTAATGTGCTCTTATCAGAAACTTGAATCTTCAACAAGTAGCGGCGATAAGTCAGACAGTGCAAGCCCAAAGGAGCAGGAGAAAATGCCTAGTCCTGGCAATGCGACTAATGGATGCGACTCTCCAGCGGATGGCAGGTCACCTTCTACTACGCAGGAGCCTGATTGGCTTCGGTCACTGGAAGAGCATCTGCTTTGTTTCAGCCTATCATTTTTACATATATGGAACCTGGATACGGAGCTGGATAAATTGCTGATAGCAGATATGAACTTAAGGAGACCAAGGAATTGTCTCGTGGCATCTGGCTTGCAAGGTGACAAAGGTTCCTTGACATTGACGTTCCCTGGTCTGGGGGCTGTTCTTGAGGTACCTTTGGCAAACTTTGTTAACTTTGCGAAGTCAATGTCTTCTTATTTACTATGATCATTTCCTGAGACATTTGCATTATCTCAGCTCTGGAAGTCGTCCTCAGAATTTTGTGCTATGAGGTCATTGACTATGGTGTCTATTGCCCAACGCATGATTGCCATGACTCGTTCTGGTTCAGCAGCTAGCAGGTTTGTGCAGTGCTTTCACATATTGTCTAAATTTCCTTTTCAAGGAGCGTAAAGGATAGCTTGATGGTTTGTCAGTGAACTCTTTGTGCTTCAAATCCCTTGCTGTTTAGCAAAATTGGGTTTCTGTATACAACCATGCTATTTTGAATATTCTCTTTCACAGCGGTCGCAATTCCTTTTCTGAATAACAAGTTAAAGGTGTTTGATGAAATAATCACTTTGAGGCTCCTTCTAATAAACAGCTGAGATATATCTTTGTACTGATAATTGCTTAAGGACTTAACATACAAATGCCATGATGTAAGTCCATTTGTCTAACTTATCAACACCCCACTGGCCTGAGGGATCTAACAGGTGTGTTGGCTGGCTCACCAATCCATATCTGATCCTCCAAAATAATATTAGGGACATTAAGCGTGGCCCTTTTTAGCAGCCGTAACTAAGGTCTGCATCTCACCAGCTGCTATTGATGCAACACACACAACAAAGAACTCTGAAAGAATTCGGGTCATAAAATTTGAAATAGATAAGGGTTGTTAGAGAGGGTGACTGGCAAGCATTAAGGCTGCATATCGAATTCTTTGTTCGTATTGAAAACACTATCTAATTTGAGTTTGCTGGTTTTGTTATTGATTTTGATTTGCTTGGCACTACTTGCAGTTCCTTGGCAGCATTCTATACTCGGAACTTCATAGACAAAATCCCAGATATAAAACCACCTTCATTGCAGGTAATTCCATTGATCATAACTGCTACGGGTTCCAATTTTAGTCATTCGGGTGAAATGAATGTTGTTATTTCTTCTATGGATATCAATTTGATGCATAACTTTAATAATGTATGTGGTTTCGTTGTTACCTTGTAAAATTCATGTGATAAAAACATTTTCAATTCTTGACTTGGGAAATAGGATGTCGGTTCTTGGTAGTTGTTTCAGAATCAAAGGGTGTTTTGCTGCTTTGAGCTTCGAAGGAAAATATAAAAAAGGTCTCTGGTGAATGTCTTAAATGCGCCCTTGAACTGGGAAAGATGTAAATTGCAATACTTAATCTAGTACTATATGGCATAAATAACTCTTAATCAAGCTGTCAATGATGCATTAAAAGAGGGATGTGTCCGTACTCTTGTCTTGTCTTGTCTGTCTAAGGGAAGCATGTTCGTTGTGGGTGACTGTTCAAAACAGTTTCTGTTATTATCTATCTTGCCAGACAAGTTTTCATTGGCAAGAGATCTTTCTCAGCATTCAACTCTGTTTACTTTTGTCATCCCTAACAGCTTTTGGTGAGTTTCTGGCAAGATGAAAGTGAGCATGTGCGTATGGCTGCACGGACATTATTCCATTGCGCTGCTTCACGGGCTATTCCATTTCCTTTGTGCAGTGAAAAAGCAACCCACCACGTTCAACTTGTGAGGTCTCTGAGTGGAGTTGGGGAATATGGGAATCCTGAAGTCCAAGAGTCATATGCAAATGGTTCAGACTCCTACACACCGTCAAAACCTACTGCTGAGTTATTTGCTAACGGGTTAGAAGAACAAGAAGTTGCTCAACTGGAAGAGTCAAATATACTTACATGGATGGAGTCCTTTGAAGTTCAAGACTGGATATCTTGCGTTGGGGGGACAAGTCAAGATGCAATGACCTCTCATATTATTGTAGCAGCTGCTTTGGTAGTATGGTATCGTAGCCTCGTGAAACCAACCTTAGCCATGCTTGTTGTTCATCCATTGATCAAGTTAATTATGGCTATGAATGGAAAATGGAGCTGCACTGCTGCAGAACTTCTTGCAGAAGGTATGGAGACTACATGGAAGGCATGCTGTGGTTCAGAAATCCCTCGTCTGATCAGTGATATTTTATTCCAAATAGAGTGTATAAACAACCCATCTGCCAATTCTGCTGGACAACGTGCCGCTGTCCCTGCTTCTGTGCAGGAGACTTTGGCTGGCGTTCTTCTGCCTAGTTTAGCTATGGCTGATGTACTCGGGTTCCTGACAATTATAGAGAGCCAAATTTGGTCTACGGCATCAGATTCGCCCGTTCATTTGGTGTCACTTGCAACTCTTGTTCGTGTCATGCGTGGTTCTCCAAGATGCCTAGCTCCATACCTCGATAAGGTGACAGATCCAATTTAATTCTGTCAAGACAGCATTCACTCTAATCTCAGAACTTATCTTGTCATATTACGAACTTTCATGACATGTGGGCAGATCTGCAGGTGGTGAATTATATACTGCACACAATGGACCTCAGCAATTTAGTCATGCGCAAAACTTGCCTGCAAAGTTCAATGACAGCTTTGAAGGAGGCTGCCCGTGTATTCCCTATGGTAGCATTAAACGAAACTGCTACCAGATTGGCTGTTGGTGATTCGATTGGAGAGATTCATAGTGCAACCATATCAGTGTATGATATGCAAAGGTATGATACAAAGATGTCACTTGTTATCTGCAACTTTCGTTGAAACTGTCGGTCCCTAATCTGGGGAACTTATGTGAGTGGCAAGGCTACAGCCTACAGGGGCCAGTAGAGGTACCTTAGGAGTTAGGAGTTGCCTTCAAAATCATGAAGAATCTTTGTGAAGAATAATTACACGGAAGACTAAGATTCCTGCCGTTTTTGGAGGAGGCAGGGAGCCATTAATTTCTATGCTGTCATTAGAAAGTCAAGGCTGATTTTAAATAGGGAAGTTACTTTTTGTGGGAAACGTAGATTGTTGTTCATGGATGCTCCCTATAAATATTCTATATATTTTTTTAACAGCTAGTAATTTTAGGTATATTATCATTGTTAGATATTTCAAACCCCTGCCCACTTTTCCTGCATAAGGTACTTGGCGAGTATTGCTGGTATGTAGACTACTATACCTGACATTTCTGTTGCTTGTGGTGCAGTGTGATGAAAATAAAGGTACTGGATGCAAGTGGACCTCCGGGACTTCCTACTTTGCTTTCAGGAACATCAGAACTGCCACTGACCACCTTGATAGCAGCATTGAGCTTTTCCCCTGATGGAGAGGTAACCCACACTTGTTCATGCTTCAGACAGATTTTGTACGACAAGCACCTTTATGTTAGTGTTACTGAGTGATCCTTTTGTATTGTTGAGATCTAAGGCCCGAAGCCCTAATTTGTAATTACAATGGTACAAGTTTGCATTTTGTTTCAAGTTTTCTCCTCCCAATAACAGGGGCTGGTTGCTTTCTCGGAGCATGGCTTGATGATCAGATGGTGGTCATTGGGATCTGTGTGGTGGGAGAAACTGAGCCGAAACTTGGTTCCTGTTCAGTGCACAAAGCTTATATTTGTTCCCCCGTGGGAAGGATTCTCACCCAATTATTCTAGATTGAGCATAATGTCGACCATAATGGACCCTGACCGACAGGTTAATTTGCAGGTGAAATCTCTGTCTGCATTACCACTTTATCTTGTGTATTTTGTGGAACCTACTATGGCCACTCGAGTTGAACGTTTTATTGAGCCAGCTACCAATTGCAATATAGTAACCTAGTCGGGTTAAGATTTTTATTTCACTCGTGTTTTTTCCAAATTGCTTCATTTTTGAAATTGGGAAGTAGTTATTTCAAATCTGAAGAATCCAAATGATTAGGCAGTTGATCTCCTTTTTGCTTGCCATGTATTTTTATTGTTATTTGTGTGGGATGCATAGTCAAATATGTTAGTCCTTTGGACTATAACAAAATCTGGAAAGGGAAAAACAACTCCCAACTAATTCACTTTTTTTTTTCATTGCCCCACCTCTTGTAGGAACACTCCCCGAATCTGAGTCATGCAGATTGTTTGAAACTGTTACTTCCTAATCTTGATCTAGCGTACCGTTTGGAATGGGTTGGTGCTCGGAAGGTGCTCCTCACAAGGCATGGGCAGGAGTTGGGCACTTTTCTTCTGTAACCATCATCTTCCTCTGGTTCTTATAGAAAGGGAAGGAAGGACACGAGGGATTCTTTGAGGTCTCCTGAAGCTCTTAAAAGTTGTGCGCAGATCAGGAGTTTTCGTTCTTGGATGATATCTCTTCTAAGAGTTCAAGCTTCTGGTGGCAGCTGGCTCTTGAGATTGGGGAAAGAGGTTTGCTTTCGCATCTGTCTGCGGCATTGTTTGGTTGAAGTTCATAATGTTCAGGGTTCGGCTTATTTCTCAATGTCCTTTTCATCTTATACATGAAAAGGATAAATGAATGCTGCTAGCCCTATTTCCTACTTTTGATGGGTTATCGGTATAAATAACGGGCAAAGGCTGCTGCGTTTGCTGATCGATCGTCTCTCGCTGGGTGCTTAGGTTTTGGCGTCGCCGTAGTTCTTTTCTGGTGCGGATACCGGGTAGTATACACCCAACAGGCTATTATGAGGGGGCTAAGCTCGCAAGTGCTCCTGATGTATCTTATCTATGATTGTGGTAGGTTTAGGTACCAGCAGAAGTCCAAGCACATATAAAGATCTATCTGCCTGTTAAGTGATTTAGCTGATTTCATGATTTTAACAGGTTAAGTAAAAAAAAAAAAAGAAGCTCTCCCAGTGAGTGCACCCACTGCCTATGACATAGATGTGCCTGGAAGTTTTTAAACCATTTTTTTTAACTTTTGTTGCCGTTGAATCATTTTACACGATGATGAGCCACACACTCATTTCAGAGAGCAGAGACTGTTAATCGTACGTCTTAAGTTTTGAGTGTTACAATTTAGTAGTGTGTTTGGGCCCCATTTGACATCAGACTCTACTTGAATTTGGATTCGACGGAAGATATTGTCAGTAGTAAAAAGACGGTTTAGGTTGGGGCACTAACCTATCGAATCATCAACCAGAAATAATTGCATCGGGTATGTATAGATCCATAGAGTAATTATAGGAGCTTGTATAATACCACTATATACTTGGATAAATTAATATACAATGTTAAAATTTATTGTCATATAAGTCATTTCCGATATGGATTTGAAATAATGAATCGGTGAGGTGTTAGAACTCGTGGCTTACACCAAAATAGGAACATGTATCAATTTAATAAATAGATTTTATTCTAATATAATAATATGTACATATTTACATATGTATGTTGAATCTCTCCTATCACGAAGTTGCAGCTTTGGTAGGAAATGGGCGCATACAACTCACTCAATCTACTAAAACTATTTTACATCTGAGTGAGAAAAATTTCGGTAAAAAAAAGTACCTAATATTATTGTTGCTAAAATTATTTAATACCCGAGTTTATCCTCCAATAGAACCCACCCAATCTCCCATATCATCGGTAGGAACATGTATCATTACGGGTCAAACGTGTGCATTAGCAACATGTTTATATTTTGAAATCGATGCCCCCTATGCCAGTCCAAGAGGGGGAAAAAGGCAGAGGAAACAGGGAAAAGGAGAGTTCTAACTAACCTGACCATTTAACTTGCGCAACGCGTTATTAATCGATTCCGACATGGGGCCCTTCCCCGCTGAAGCAACGTTTATGAGCAGATACTAAAGAAACAATGCGAGGGAAATACTAAAAGGCATTTGGGCAAATGAAGAAAGTCATCGCAGGAATTTACGGAGATCCAAAAAGGATAGATGTAATTTTTGGTGCAAAATTTACATATTAAAAAACTAAAACTAAGTTGGGGAAGTTTCTCAAGTGCAATTGAAATAATTAAACACGTGGCAGAGTAGGAACACACTCCCTCGGTGAAAGCCTACCCATGTTATTTTTGGAAAAATTATTCTCTAGCCCCTCGGATTTGCTTAAATATACTCAAAAGCCCCCCTGTTTGCAAAATACACGGCGACCTCCCTTGTGTTTACTTTTATTATACTTTCGGGTTCCTAGATGACGTCAGCAGCTTTTTTTTTCATTTTTGTCATAGAAATGACCAAAATACCCTCAAAAAAATTTACAATGCGCCGACGCCGGACGGGATCCAACAACCCAGAATCAGTCGCCAAGTCTTCTTCTCGTCGGCGACCCAACAACCATGGAAATTGAACTTCGTCTCTGTCATCGCCTTAAGAAATCCGTCGCACCTAGCAGCCTCCTCCGCACCGAATCAAAATCTCCTCTGGACCCAGAAGCCGTGGCAACCCCATTGTCCAGACTGAGAACAACGCCAAAAATGAGCTGGATAACAGAACTGGTGGCAGCGTCTCTCAACCCAGCCTCTCACCGTCCATGGCCTCCTACGCCGGCTACCCAAGCCTCCATGGACAGGCCCAGCCCTCGTCGGTAAGAACCCCGACCCAGCCTCTCAACCTCAACCCAGCCTCTCAACCCCAACCTAGAGCCTCTCAACGACGGTGACCTCCTCGAAATCGACCCCCAGTAGAGGAAAAAATTGGGATAACGAAAGAGAATTGAAACCCTAGCGGAGGAGACCTCGTCAGTGACCTCATGGTGTTTGTGGTTTCGTCCTCCTCTGCCGTCGATTTAATTGTTAGTTGATTTCTTGTACAGGAGCTTGAAGGGGCTTGCACAAGAAATCGGGTTTGCTTGATTTTTTTGGTTTTTTTTCGCCGGAGAAGATGGTGTTCGCAGGAAAGGTGTCCGGAGATCTAAGTTGACTGGAGCAAGGGTATTTTGGTCATTTCATTGACAAAAAAAATGCTAACATGCGTCAGGGACCCAAAAGTATACTAAAATCAAATACGAGGGACGTAGGCGTGTATTTTACAAACAGGAAGGACTTTTGAGTATATTTAAGCAAACCCGATGTGCTAAAGAGTAATTTTCCCTTTTTTTTGTTATTCTGTTCAACTTAAATTTAGATTTGTAGATATAATAGGTGAAAGCCTATCCCTGTGTATTTGAAGATGCTGAGGTTCGGCAAAGTTGTGCATGCGGATAATATTACATTTGAATTCATAATTTGTATATACCAACGAGCATAGGTGGCAATTCAATTCTCGTAACCCTTAGTGTTAATTGGTAGCAGAGTATAATATGATCAATCTTCTGTTGATATGTGTCTCCTGCCTTGATCAATATAGGCCCTGGATGGAAGATATGTCGTTCATGGATTTTTTTTAAAACCCTTAATTAATATCTAAATATTTATTGCATCAATTAATTAAAATTCGAACTGAATCGGATCACAAAACCAAAACGAACTGTCTGATGGATCGAACCAGATTCGTTTGCCTGCAAATCATTGAAAATATGTAGCTAGGGATGGCAATGGGTAGGGTATGATAGGACCCTACCCATACCCTAGTTTTTTTGGATGGACCCATACCCTACCCTCGACCCTACAAATTTTTTATTGTAAGATTCATACCCTACCCTCCTGGAGACCCAGGGTCTGCAGGGTCCGACCCTTTAACGTTCTGCAGGGTCCGACCCTTTAACGTTCTGCATTTTGATAATTTTTAATCAAAACTTAATTTTTATATAAAATTTAAATAAATTCAAGACATCTACTACGTTACACATCAACATTCAATAGAAAATTGATGAAACATCAAATTTTGCAATTTAGAGTTTGAAGTACATAAACAATTCAACAACAAAAAAATAGCATGTCAGCTTCTAGTGATCCATCATTCACGACATCTTCTAAGCTAGTTGCGGAATAACATAATAAATATGTTAAAGTTAACCGTAAAGTATATTATATATATTATCAATACGGTCTAACAAGGGTCTAACTAGAGTTTAATTAGGATAGAGTCTAAAATAGGGTAAAAATGTAAGGGTAGGGTCCGACCCACAGGGTCTAGCTATGGATTCATACCATACTCTAGACCCTACCTCTAAACATGGACCCATAGCCATACCCAACCCTAGACCTAGTCAAAGTCAACATACCCTAGACCCGTAGGGTAAGGGTAGGGTCCAACCCTCAGAGTATGGGTATTTCTGCCATCCATATATGTAGCTCTCATTGCCAAACATTCTCCCCATATTCTTGATCGAAGTTGATTAATTATTCCATTCGTGATGTTCCAAGAGTAACAATGAGGTGCCTCCAACACACTTCCTTTTTTGATAAGTGAAACTCTAAAGAAGTTGTACCGCCAACCTTATCAAAATCCTAATTAAGTAAAATCTATTAGAAAAAAATCGTGTAAGGAAAAAGTATTGTCTATAACACTCCTATTAAAGCCCTCTAGCACATTTCCCTTGCTTTCTTTTCTAGATCGTTCCAATTGAGCTGTTCCCATCAAGCCTTTGCTAAAAGCGTAAAACGACTTCTTAACAACTTAGGGACCAGGAGAAGTAGAAGTCGCTATTTCCCGACAATCTATTGGGAGATTTTCGAATCTAAGAGCCAATATATCAACTCTACTCGGATTTTGCAACCTTTCACTTTGATAAAAATGAATGTAACCTGTACAATCGAATTTGTAACTCGGTTAAAATTTGGTGAGAAACCTGTTGCTTTCTTTGATCCAACTTGACTTAATCAATAGAATATTCAAAGTTTTTTTTGGTAAGTCATTTTATTAAAGTAATTATTTACAACATATACGGTATAGAACCCCTTATACAGGAAACTCCTGCATGTGGTTGCACTTGCAACCTCCGTAAAATCGGTAAAATTTAGTGAAAAAAAAAACATCTGCATTGATATTGTTAAAATGTGGTAATTCAATTCGAAAGCTAATTCGACTCTCTCTTTTTCTTCCGGGTTCTATCATTTAGAAGGTATTAGTCACCAGAATGTACACTAAAATTCATATGATTATTAATCATTACCTCATAAAACGACATACCACCAGCAATATTTATTTATGTGGCTGATATCTATGTTGCTCAACCCTGGAAAAGTTCTCAAAAGCATTTCCAATCAGGGTGCACAAAACCTTTTTGTTGTTTTTTCAATCATAATCTCCTCAGTGAATTCCTAGGGATCTAGAAAGTAACCCATTCCATTTATTTGCATCATTTTCAACATCAATGCTTGAATTGGCACCTACAAGGCAGGTTTCAATGATGGCCACGTCCCCTTTGAAAGAAGCTTGTTTCTCACATCTCAAGTGTACAATACTGAGCTTTTTTTCTTGGAAAAGTAGATTTTATTGATTACAATAAAAGTGCATATTACAAATTAAAAAAAGCCCAGTATAGAATTCCCTCAAGAAAATGAGGTTGCAATTGCACGCCTCATTTAAACCCTACCACGATAAAATCACTAGAAAAAATTGCGACAAAAAAGAGTGCCTTAGCGTTAACCAGCTGAAGCACAATTCTACCCCCCCTGTACGATACTGAGCTTCAGATGTATATAATAGGAGGGAGGGAGGGAGGGATAGAAGAGTGAAGTTGAAGAGTGAAAAACTATTGATTGAAAGGAATGCATGCCACCGTCCCTGTAGTTGATTTCTACTCACCAACCTCCAACAACCATAAAATATAATATATCATTAACTAACATTTAGGACATGTTATTTAGTACAGCAACAACATAGGTGCTACCCTTCCTTGTTAACTTTTTTTAAAAGTAGATGGAATATAGATAATTACATATTTACAAGGTTCGGTGTTAAAATTTCTCTCATAAGAATACAAGGTGGCAGCCACATACATCGTTAAAACTATGTCGCAATAAAATTTAGTAAAAAATCCACGATAGAGAAAAAGAGTGCTCGAAAATTAGCACAAAAATAATGCACTGCAAAAATTGGGCGTTAATTGGGTACTGCCAATTAATATTGTTGAGAAGCATTGCAAAAATTGTATTTAACATTAAGTCTACCGAGAATAATGTATTGTTAATACTTCGACATTTGAACTCAATATATAAGTAGAAAAAAATTCAGTTATTTTAAAATTTTGAATTTGATATTTTTCGTTATTGTTATCGATATGATATCGATTATAGTACATGTATTACTGGACCAAATTAAGCGTATAAAATCGATCATGGCTATTATAATGCGAGAGAAAAGGGTCCATGACTGACATAGGTGAAAAAAAAAGATCCCAAATGCTTGGTCTGAAAGAGTGAAGAGGATAAAGTTAATATGGTTTGGAAGAGGTCCATGCCAAAAAGGTTCATATCCTAATAGGACCCTCCACAAGGATCTCTCCTTTATCAGTTTACGCTAGCTATCTTCTTTGTTTTATCATATTTCTGTCTCCACAGAAGCTTCCACTACTTTAAATTCTTTACTTTTAGTGTACATATAGTTTGTTGTAGCTTAATTTTACTCGAAGCTAGCTGTAGGTGTTTTGATTAAATGTGTTGTAGGCGGAGGCTGATGATATTTAGGTCTCACCGCCCCAGATATTGATATTGAGAGAAGGAGGGTGGTGGGCACTACCGATTTTCTAGTAAGTTTTATAATGGGGTTTAACGAATATGTGGTTGTAACTTCGTCTTTATACTTCGACCCAAAAAAATTGTCTTCATACGAAAAATTTTAGGAAAAAGTCCACATAAGTATTCTGTAGTTTCACGTTTTCACAACGAGGTTCCCTGTAGTTTCAAATTGGTAATTCAGTCCTTGTGGTTTACAAAAAAAAATTTCTTGCAGGTCCAGGGCAGCTGCCCGCCCATACAGTCTTGAAACGACATCATTTTTTATCCGATGTGGCAAACACGTAGCTATTGGGTGGAATTAGTTACTGATGACATGTAATGTGGCTAATTACTTAAATAATCACAAATTTATTTATATGTTTTTAAAATCCATCGTTTAAAGTAATCCCACCCCTTCCTCTTCCCCTCCTTCCTCTCTCCCCACCTCCTGCCTCTATCTTCGTTCTCAATTAGGTGGGTAAGAGAGAACGAGGAGGAACCCAAATGGAAGAAACGAGACGAAATCCTTCATTTGTTCCTTAATTATTATCTCAAAATATTCTACTAAAACCTAATCCTTAATGGTGTTATAAGGAGTAAAGATGGCGGAGAGATGGCGGTAATGGCCTAGCGGCACAAAGCGTTGTAAATTTTAAGGAGGTCCAATGTTCAAGTCTTGGCGTGGTGTAAAATTTTACCTTTCAAAAAAAAGAAGAGAGATGGCGATGATAGAGGAGAGAGGAAGATGGAGAGGGAGAGAAGGGTAGGCAGAAGGGTGGAGAGAGATGGGAGGAGGGAGAAAAATGGGATTTTGAAAAATATTGGGTTAAAAAAAATAAATAGGAGACTGATTGGGTAATTAGCCACATTACATGTCATCATAAACTAATTTCACCCAATAGCCACGTGTATGCCACGTCGGATAAAAAATGACGTCGTTTCAAGATCTTATGGGCGGGCAGCTACCTTGGACCTGCCCGGAATTTTTTTGCAAACCACAGAAACTGAATTACCAATTTGAACCACATGGTACTCTGTTGTAAAAATGTGAAACTACATAGTACTTATGTGTACTTTTCCAAAAATTTAACACCCGGGTCTTTATAAATATGTAATCTTTTGTATTGAAGTGCAATAAATTTCTAGGTATTTATGAGCCAAATGATGGGGTCCGCCGCATGATTGATGACCGGAGGCCGACCCCCACCGTCGTACGTGTGATATTACTCCACCTCACTATTCATTAGAGTAATGGTCTCGCATACTAAGTAATTAAATGTATCAATTGATACATATACACTTTTAATTTAATTAAAAATAGAGACAATTTTATAACTTTTTAAAATAAAAATACCTAATTTTCAATGGTAGATTAATGTTATTATGATCTCGATATATTAAATTATACAATTTGGACCAACAAAATGTAATAGAACTTGAAATAAGGAAGGTAAATATTGCAGGGCATTTAAGAAGTGTTGAAAATTTCGTTGATTTACAATAGAATGAAGATGGTAATGCAAAATTAAAATTCTCAACCAATTCTGACAATATCTCATGGATACTGTAATACCCATAAATGATATGTACTGTCTGAAATGTTTAAGTGATTTGATTTGACTATCCAAATCAACAAGGTGCACCTTCTTTTCCGGCACACATCCTGTGAGAACTCCAAGGTTAAACGCGTCTGGTCGGGAGTAGGATCAGGATGGGTGACCTTCTGGGAAGTTTCTGGGATGCGTGTGAGTGATGACAAAACACGCTGGAAAAGACCTCCAAGGTTAAACTCGTTTGGTCGGGAGTAGGATCAGGATGAGTATGGAGACAGTCGGTCAAATCACGGGGCGTTACAGATACATAAGTTTTTTAATTGTTTGCTAAATAGTCTCCTTCCTCTTCTCTTTTGTTGTAATTCTTTTGTTTATTTTAATTGAAAATTATTTACCTATCAAAAAAAAGTTTTTTATAAACTTTTTTTTTGGCATTTGGACATTTGTAATGTTTAATCAACTACTCCAAATTTTTTATTTTCTTGAAAACGGTAAGTGTTATACACTGTTACTTATTAAAAGACCCAAAACAAGCTACATAGCAATGTTCTGATAAGCGACTCTAAGACATGAAAACCCAAGAGAAAAGTGAGACCAAAATTTGCAAGTAATCTGCAATGGTGTTATTCTCACGAAAACAATGATGGACTTCTACTTGTGATCGTCAGCAAAAGAGGTTCTATCAATTAGTCGTAAGATTTGATTGCGGATGTTATTTTGCTATGCTCCTGGTAAGACATTTTGCTGCTATCTACGAATCTGTCTACATGATTTCCTGCCGATACTTTTTTGTTTTTGAATATGTTGATTTTATTGATAGTATAGGTTAAAAGGAAATTTCATGATCTCGCACTCGCAGCCGCAGCTTCTTTAAAATACTGATGCAGTAAAACCCGTTAGGTAAAAACCACACCAGGAAAGAAACTCACCCGTCGATACTGCTTAGTCCTCATCTGCCTATCGCGGCACATGGCATAGACATGTACTGCATGCTCAAATGATGATGATGATGAGATGATCAACTAATAACATTAATCTTTATACGCCACTTATTATTCGGATCCATTGAATTATTTTCTCGGGTTGATAGCTATTTCCACCACATTCTTTTTCCATCTTCGACTCTTTCTTATCCCTTCTTTTGTCGCCGGAGGAAGCTGTTCTTGCCGTTTCGAGCAGCTACCATTCATGGTTAAGAGAATCTTTTGGTCTTACAAATCTAGACACTAGTCATAATTAATTAAGCGATTTGACTCGAGCCAGATTACAAAAATGACAAAAAAATTATATCTGCTAAATTCTCGATAATGAACTTGGTGGTACTAATTACTCGTATCTTCCGTTATTACTGATGATGCGTAAATCCATTACAATTAAAATTTTCTCCCTGGATAACTAGGATATCACAAACCGACCTGGGTTTTATATTATTAACTAAAAAATCAATGTTGATCATGTGTCTTACTGCTCCGTGAAGTGATGTCCTACTCTTTTTGCACATGCAACATAATATACAAAATTTTAGTGTGAGTAGTTGATTCAAATTATAAAGGATTTAGGATCACGATATATTAGGAAATAAAAACTGACTAGTTTTAATAGTTCTTTCAACTAATCAAAATTCGATATTTTTTAGAATTATCATAGTATGACAGAGATTCGAGTTTGGAATGATCAAGAATTATACAGAGGGAGGTGTCGGGGTGGGGCTGGCAATAAGAGGGGCTTGGGCCTTTTAGCGAGGGGTTACACACTTAGCTTTGTTTATCTTTTACGTAAAGCACAGCCACAGAAAAAGACAATTTACCAATCATGGCCTGACACGTCGGCTCCCACTCTTCTCCTCCTTCATTTTCTACACTTTTTCGAACGTCAGAATTCCAACCTTAATTTTTTGTTTCCCTTGTCGCCAAATCATTTGGAGGCCGTAATTGACGCTCCTTGCAAGTCTCGGCTACAAAGACATACCAGATCTTAACTACACTAGAATTTTCCCTGCAAGATCTCGACTACGCGCCACCTTGGCACAAGTTCATTAAAATGTGAAAAGTAGTGAAAGCGATAGTTCTAGAGGTTTTTCACGACAATTTATCATTTCCACCTAAGATGAAATGCCGTTATTTTAGTTTAACAATAGATTTTCAATTCGAATACTTAGAAATATATCAATGTTAATTATTCGTTGGGAAGGGTGGTATACTCAAGAAAATGTAGTATGCTCAAGAAGGTATGATCTATCCACGATGCTATTTTGTGGTGCTTATAGAACTTGAGAAATCGAGCTATTTTTTCATGGGGAAGTATATCGCCACCAACTTCTCATCCATTCCGTTCTCTTGCAGGTTAGGGAGTGACTCTTTTGGTCAAAAACTTCGAAGGTGTTTGGCGATCAAGACCTCATCTTGCTTTTGGTTTCTCATCGCCACGGCAATGACTAGTGCTTGACATTCATGGCCTCGTCCTTTTCCTTTTCACCTTATTCAGGGCTTTCTTTTCCTTTTTTCTCTCTGTTTTCTTTTCTCTTCGGTCCATTTTCTGTAACCATGCAACTTTTTAAATAAAATTTCACTTATAAAAAAAATTATTTGTTTGAAAGTTTTGTCATATTTTTAAAGTTTTATCCGACTTAAATTTGGATTGATCGACTTAGTAACCAATAAGAGTTCAAATATCAGATGACAGGTTGAACTTGATCAAAAGCTTTCCGTTAAAAAAATGGTTCAACACGTTTGCTGTTACCGATGTGGTAATTGCAACGGTATATCAAATTACATTTCACCTGTAAAAAACATCATATTTGTTTTATAAAAAAGAAAATCAAACGTCTAATTTGTCGTGATAATAACGAGACTGAACATACTTACAACGAAGGATAAAAAGGGAATAATAAAGTAGAGATTAAATATAAATTAAGAGAGGAAAGCTTCTCTCCAAATGTGGAGAGTGAAGAAGCCAAAGGGAAGTGACGCAAGAAATGGGGACAACAGCCGACCCCATGAGCAATTGAGCGGTCCTCCCATAATATGAGCATACTAAGATTTATTCATTTAAAAATATTTTGAATTTAAGTTTCAAAAAATATTTTTGAAAAAATTATAATTAAGATAGATCCGACAATGTTTAATTATAGATATTAAAACTTTCAAAAAATTGAGTGGTTCTTATTGGGGTCCCGCCCATTATGTCTATTTAGTTCATTTAATTGGACATGATAATGAAGATGCCCACAAATTAAGAAAAAGAGAAGATGGACATGATGATGAAGATGCCCACAAATTAAGGAAGAAAATATGGAGGATTTTATGGAACATTTGTTCCATATGAACTTTCCTCCTCTATAAAAGGGGAGATGATCTTCCATGGAAAGACATCCACAAAATGAAGAAAAACTCCAAGTAGAGAGTTTAAAGAGAAATAGATAGTTTTCAAGTTCTAGAGAGAGAGAGCTTAAGGTAAAAATAGAGTGAGTGAAAATTCTCTACTGTAAAATACGAGTGAAACACGAGAGTGGGATAACTCAGGGTATCGGGCAGTGAGGATATTTTTACCACTGTAATTTCTCTATTTACTAGTGGATATTTTTCGGAGCTGGTCCCGTGGTTTTTCCCTCTGGTATTTAGAGAGTTTTCTACGTAAATCTTGGTGTTCCCTCTTGGTGGTGTTTTTCTTCCCCATCTACTTTTGATTGTGGTAATTATTAATTATCGGGGTAAATTTTATTTATCGCTTCTGCTGCACGAGTCAAATTCCCAACAAGTGGTATCAGAGCATTGGCTTTGTAGCTGAGATCTTTGTGTGTTGAAGATGGAGGACAAGCCTGTCGAAAAAGCCATCAAGTTGACTTCGTCAAATTATGCTGTCTGGAAGACTCTGATGACAGATGTTTTATACTGCAAGGATCTTTTTGATCCTATTGAGTTAAAAGGTATAAAAGACGAGGCAATAGCAGATGCTCTCTGGAACAAGATGAATCGCAAAGCCTGTGGGTTAATTCGACAGTCGATTGACCCCAGTCTTATTCACTACGTGGCTGACGAGACGGATACATTCAAGCTCTGGGAGAAGCTGGAAAATCTGTTTGAGCGGAAAAATACCATTGACAAGGCTTTTCTGCTCAAACGGCTTATCACAGCCACATACCGTGATGGACAAAATGCGTCTGAGCATTTGAGTACGTTCCAGGAGTTTGCAAATCGTCTAGTAGCAGCAAAGGTTCCGCTTGACGATGAGTTGTTGGCTTTGATGTTGCTAAATTCTTTGCCGGATAGTTGGGAAATACTAAAAATTTCTCTGACAAACTCAACTCCAAGTTTGACATTGTTTATGGTCAAGGATAGTATCCTGAATGAAGAAACTCAGAGAATAGAGAATGGTATGATGAGCTTTAGCAATGAGGCCATGGTCACAGAGAACTGTGGGAAAGGCAAGTTTGAAGGAAGATCCCAGTCGAGAGAAGGACTGAAGTGTTACTATTGTGGCAAAGAGGGGCACTTTAAAAAAAATTGTAGACTGTTCAAGAAGAAGCAGGGAGGCGAGCAGAAGAATGAGAATGACCAAAGAGCTACTACATCTACACTAGAGGAGGTGGCACTATTTTCTTATGAAGAAGATATTTGTGCGATCAGTGATCCGTAAACTGAATGGGTCATTAATTCTGCTGCATCATACCATGCAACTCCCTACAATGAGATGTTCACCTTGTACAGAGCTGAAGACTTTGGCAAGGTTAGAATGGGAAATAGCAGTTTTGCTAATATTGTGGGAGTTGGTGATGTTTTGGTTAAGATAAATGTTGGCCATAAGTTAACATTGAAAGATGTCAGACATGTTCCTGATCTGCGTCTGAACCTGATATCTATACATGCCCTAGATGTGACTGGTTTCCATAGTCATTTCAATGGATTGTGGAAGCTGACTGCAGGAGATCTAGTTACAGCTAGAGGAAAGATATCTGGTATATTTTATAAGACTCAAGTGAAGCTACTTGGAGATGAGGTGAACGCAGTAGAGGACTCTACCTCACCAAATATGTGGCACAAGCAGCTTGGACACTTGAGCGAGAAGGAAATGAAAGCATTACGGTCCTTTGTTCCAATCGCCATAGGTACAAAACTACAACCTTGTGATTATTGTATCTTTGGCAAGCATCATAGAGTTTCTTTTGGCAAGACTGCTAAAAGGAAGGAAAGTTTTTTAGAACTTGTGCATTCTGATTTGTGTGGTCCCATTGAAGTGGAGTCATTAGGTGGTAGCAAATATTTTCTCACTTTCATTGATGATGCATCACGGAAGTTGTGGGTGTATTTTTATATAAAAAAAAGATCAGGTGTTTGATCACTTCAAGAAGTTTCATGCTATGGTGGAAAGAGAGAAAGGTGCGTCCTTAAAGTGTATCCGGTCAGACAATAGCGGGGAGTACACGTCAAAAGAGTTTGAGCAGTATTGCGCAAACTATGGCATCAAACATGAGAATACAGTTTCAGGCACCCCACGGCACAACGGTGTTGCAGAGAGAATCAACAGAACCATTGTGAAGAAAGTGAGATGCATGCTCAAAATGGCTAACTTGCCTAAGCCATTCTGGGGGGGAAGCAGTTCGTGCTGTCTGCTACCTAATCAATCGGTCTCCATCAGTTCCGCTAAACTATGATACCCCAGAGAGAGTGTGGACCGGAATAAGTACATCTTACTCACATTTGAAGGTGTTTGGATGCAAAGCTTTTGTACATATACCAAAGAAACAGAGACAAAAGCTAGATGACAAAGCAGTTCCATGTATATTTCTTGGCTATGGAGAAGAAAATTTTGGCTACAGACTGTGGGATCTAGAGAGAAAGAAAGTCATCAGAAGCAGAGATGTAGTGTTTTATGAAAATGAGACATGTTCAACCCCAGTAATAACAGAGGCAAGGATAGAGGCTGGTGGTGGAATTGATTTGGCACCAGAATCTTCTCCAATGACAACTGGTGGAGAAGATGCAGATCAATCTTTTTGGGTGGGTGGTGAATCAGAAGAGAATTCTAATCAGGGGGAACAAACCCCTGAGGTCGGCGAAGTAACTTCGGAATCTCAGGAGGACGAGCAACTCAGAAGGTCAACAAGACAGAGGATGTTGTCAACCAGATTCTCCAGTACTAAGTATGTCCTTGTCACTAGCGAGGGGGAGCCAGAGAGCTTTGAAAAAGTCCTAGAGCATAAGGACAAAGCTCGATGGATGGAGGCTATGCTTGAAGAATTGAGTTCTTTGAGAAAGAACGGTACTTATGAGCTTGTGGAATTACCCCAAGGAAGGAAGGCATTGATGAACAAATAGGTATACAAGCTGAAATAAGATGGTGATAATCTCGTAAAATACAAGGCTCGGCTAGTGGTAAAAGGTTTCAGCCAGAAGAAAGGCATTGACTTTGATGAAATATTTTCACCAGTCGTGAAGATGACCTCGGTTCGAGTAGTACTCGGACTAACTGCTAGTTTGAATCTGGAGTTAGAGAAAATGGATGTCAAGACTGCTTTCCTCCATGGTGATTTGGAGGAGGAAATCTACATGCAGCAACTTGAAGGTTTTCAGAAGAAAGGGAAGGAAGATCTGGTGTGCAGTTTAAGAAAGAGCTTGTATGGCCTGAAGCAAGCTCCTAGACAGTGGTACAAGAAGTTCAACTCATTCATGATGAGTCATGGCTACACCAGGATAAACGCAGACCATTGCGTTTACATCCGTAGATTTCATGATGGTAAATTCATAATTCTTTTATTGTATGTGGATGATATGCTGATCGTTGGACAGGATGCTGAGATGATAAAGAAGTTAAAAGAAGATTTATCAAAGTCTTTTGACATGAAGGATCTTGGTGCAGCAAGGCAAATTCTGGGCATGCAGATTATTCGTGATCGACAAGCTAGGAAGCTGTGGTTATCCCAGGAAAGATACATTGAGAAGGTACTAGAGAGATTCAATTCAAAGAATGCGAATCCAGTCAGTACACCTCTTGCTGGCCAGTTTAAACTCAGCAAGAAAGTATGTCCTACAACAAAGGAGGAGAAGGAAGACATGGCAAAGGTTCCATACTCCTCAGCAGTTGGGAGTTTGATGTACGCCATGGTGTGAACGTGTCCAGATATTACTCACACAGTTGGTGTGGTGAGCAGGTTTCTCTCTAACCCGGGGAAACAACATTGGGAGGCTGTAAAATGGATCCTAAAATACTTAGGAGGCAGTTCAAAAATGTCTTTGTGCTTTGGAGGCTCGGAACCAATCTTGGAGAGTTTTTCAGATGCAGATATGACGGGAGATATTGACTCCAGAAAATCAACTTCTGGATATCTGTTTACTTTTACAGGGGAGCTGTGTTATGGCAGTCCAAACTGCAGAAATGTGTTGCCTTATCTACAACTGAGGCAGAGTATATTGCAATGACTGAGGCAGGAAAATAGTTGCTTTGGTTGAAGAGGTTCCTTCAAGAGCTGGGTTTGGAGCAAGATGAGTATGTGGTTTACAGTGATAGTCAAAGTGCTCTAGACCTGAGCAAGAATGCTACTTATCATGGTCGCACGAAGCACATCGATATTCGGTATCATTGGCTCCGAATGACCACTGAAGAGTAGGAGATGAAGTTACAAAAGATTCATACGGACAAGAATCCTGTTGATATGTTAACAAAGGCAGTGCCTCGTGAGAAACTCCAATTCTGTGCTAGGTCATCTGGTACGAGGGTTCATCATTAAGCTCAACCAGAAATCTCTCTCTCAATGGGGCGTGAGGGGGAGAATTATTGGGGTCCCGCCCCATTATGTCTATTTAGTTCATTTAATTGGACATGATAATGAATATGCCCACAAATTAAGGAAAAGAAAAGATGGACGTGATGATGAAGATGCCCACAAATTAAGAAAAAGAGAAGATTGACATAATGATGAAGATGCCCACAAATTAAGAAAAAGAGAAGATGGACATGATGATGAAGATGCCCACAAATTAAGGAAGAAAACATGGAGGATTTTATGGAACATTTGTTCCATATGAACTTTCCTCCTCTATAAAAGGGGAGAAGATCTTCCATGGAAAGACATTCACAAAATGAAGAAAAACTCAAAGTAGAGAGTTTAGAGAGAAATAGATAGTTTTCAAGTTCTAGAGAGAGAGAGAGCTTGAGGTAAAAATAGAGTGAGTGAAAATTCTCTACTGTAAAATACGAGTGAAACACGAGAGTGGGATAACTCAGGGTATCGGGCAGTGAGGATATTTTTACCACTATAATTTCTCTATTTACTAGTGGATATTTTTCGGAGCTGGTCCCGTGGTTTTTTCCTCTGATATTTAGAGGATTTTCCACGTAAATCTTGGTGTTCCTTCTTGGTGGTGTTTTTCTTCCCCATCTACTTTTGACCATGATAATTATTAATTATCGAAGTAAATTTTATTTACCGCTTTCGTTGCACGAGTCAAATTTTCAACAGTTCTCTCCCTTCCCTTCCCTTCCCTTCCCTTCCCTTCCCTTCCCTTCCCCTTCTCCTTCTATATAACAGCTCCCTACGCTCCCTACCTAACGGAACTCCTCTTCTCTCCACTCTCTCTCTCCAAGTAATCTGTTCTTCTACTTCATTAACATTAATTATTTCTCTTCTCAAGAACTCAAAGATCATCAGTACCCGTATTCCTAAGGTATGAAATGTATAACACATACACTGACCAATAAGCACTTATTCTAGCCGTACAAGAGAACAGTGAAGATTTACCGATGATTGACCAGAGTTCGAATTTCGAAAGTGTAACAAATTTTGCTTATCATTCTTTGAATGTTTTCTCTGTCTCTTTTTTGGTAGGTAATGTTTTCTCTGTCTCGTGTGTAGTACAATGTAGAACAGAGAAATTAAATAGAGTTACGTAATATTATACATATATGCATATGTAAAATACCGAGGTACGTCTAGAGATGGTGAAAAATGGGAGTCAAAGAAGAGACTTGGACGATAAAAACAGGAAAGTGATTTTTTTTTGGTTAACAGGAAAGTGATTTGTGTGTTGGGTGAAAGGCTGCCTAAATTTTTAAACCAATAATTACATTTGTCAGATATTTAACTCGTTACCCCGTCAATTTTTGGTACATCTTGAAAAGGATGCAATAGTTTTTTTTTTATAACAAAAGGATGCAATAGTTGGTTATGAAGTTTATTTATATAGGTGACCCTTCCCTCTCCATATTCCCACATCCTGAGCCCTACACACTTAAACCATAGATTGACCGACTCTGTGACACGATAATAATAATAATAATAATAATAATAATAATAATAATAATAATAATAATAATAATAATAACAACGACGACCACTCACCAAATAACAACCCTTTACCATTCTTTGAATGGACTAATCGATTTTTGGTTGATATGGAATGTGTCGATAAAGAGACAAGTGGTCAGACGCAACTTCACCGGTCCATGCAAGAAAAGCCTTGCAAAAACTTTTCTCTTTCGACCAAACGCGTGCTCTTGCTCTTTTCTGATGACGCCATGCTTTTTGTAACATCTCTATTTTTAAATTCTTTTTGTAACTGAATAACTTATACATAATCTATATTAATCTAATGGCAACGCAACGGCGTTCCCTAATGAATCATTCCCTCCATTCACCAACACAAGACAACATCATTAGTCTCAACCTACAGATGTCCGTTTCCTGAATTTCTTCTACCAACTTATCATAAGTAGAGTTACTATAACTATAGGACAGGAAAAAAATATCACATGCTCCAATATATAGTATAATCCAGCTGAATTTTTCATTTTTTCTGGTAGTTTCTTTTTATCCCTATTAGAATCAATATTGTCCCTTCAATGATAACTATAGTGTTTTTTAATGCAATTGCCTCATCAAGGTCTCAGGATTTTATATGTATAGCAAGAAGTGGAGTGCAAAATTGTGTTTTAACAGTTTAACGCCAAGCGCTCTTTTTTGCAACAATATTTTTTCCAATAGATTTTATCGCAGTAGAGTTTTAATAAGACTACGGTTACAAAAGTAAATTCTGCATTGTTAAATGTAACTAGCACATAAGAGTATCATTAATAAAATCTACCTCTTAAAAAACGATAATGTATCATTTCCCATTAGTAGTTAAAACAGATTATTATACCTGATTATCACTTGTCACCTTTCCATTTGGAGGGTAAACTTCATTATATATCTATCTTTGAAGACTTCCATTTCAATTCACTCTTTGCCTTTTTTTCGCTCTCTATATCTTTCTTTTCTCTCTTTTCCTCGGTACCTATTGTTATATAAACCTCTTCAATCCACTTTCTTCGAGCTAGCTAGAAACGCCAAATAGTAGTGATTTATACAATTTGATGCAGTTCTAAAGCTACCGGTGGGTGGTTAAGATGGAGACAATGGAGTCTTGTGTCCCGCCCGGATTCCGATTCCACCCGACCGATGAGGAGCTTGTCGGGTATTATCTGAGGAAGAAGGTCGCTTCGCAGAAGATAGACCTTGATGTCATTCGAGACATTGATTTATACAGAATTGAACCATGGGACCTCCGAGGTAAATAAACATATATATTTCGCTGCGTATCTTCACACTTGTTGAGCCGATTAATTCGAGTATACTGACCCGGGTCAGACCACAACTCTTGGTTCCAGAGAGATGCAGGATTGGGTACGAGGAGCAAAATGAGTCGTACTTCTTCAGCCACAAGGATAAGAAGTATCCTACGGGGACGCGAACGAACAGGGCTACCATGGCTGGGTTCTGGAAGGCGACCGGCCGGGACAAGGCGGTTTATGACAAGGCAAAGCTCGTTGGCATGAGGAAAACCCTCGTCTTCTACAAAGGAAGAGCCCCTAATGGCCAGAAGACCGACTGGATCATGCACGAATACAGACTTGAATCGGATGAGAATGGTCCTCCTCAGGCAAGAACTTGATCTCCCAATTTATTTTACAACTAGATTTCTCAAGATACCTGGTCTTGAAAAAAAAATGATGTTAGAAGGTTAATTAACACAAGCCCAACTGAAATTAGCGAAGAAAAAATTAGGACGACGACAAAAACTCTTTCATAAATAAGGACATGTGTATAAAGACCTAATAAGTCTTCTCTTCCTTGATGTGCGTGAGACAAAATAATTGCAACTTCATGAGTTATTCCATGATCCATCTCATCAATTTGAGAAAATTTGTATCCGGAAATCCATCGAAAATTTAAATTTAAATCAAATACAATTTTGATATGTGGTAAAGTATTTATAATAAGTATTTAATTTTGTTTGTTACATTCAAGAAATTTTTTTTTGAAAGGTAAATTTTTTATCCCACGCCAAGGTTTGAACTCTAGACCTCCTAAAAATAGTACCCTTTATACCGCTAGGCTAAATGTCCTTTGATTAATTTAAGAACTTGAACTCAAAATTGATTAATTTAGAATAATTATTTTGATAATTGATCTAATTATTTGATGATTTCATCTCATTGACATGTGGGGACACTAGGGGTCCCCAAAATGCTTCCCAATTTCCGTGCACAGGTCCACTAGCCTATATGTACATGTGCAGATAATAGTCTCTAACTCAAACCCAACATGTTTGTAAGAAGCACGCATGAGGACATGTGCGTGCTTGTTACAAAGCTGACTAACACTATAGATCTCTCGAAGTCAAAAAAGCATGCTAGGTAGTGATCGATCCATAAAGCAACAGGAAGGGAAGAGGGAGAGTTGATAGCTTCCTCCAATTTCAATAGTCCAAATATTGTCACTCGTCATCATAAAATTACTCGGGTTTTCCGTAAAATTTTGCTCGCTCGCTTTTAGTTTCTTTTCTTTCTTTTTCTTGTTCTTCCCAAAATACCGTATGTCTGGACATAAACCTAAAATTAATTGGCGGTCACACTGAATTGATCTCAGGAAGAAGGATGGGTAGTTTGCCGGGCATTCAAGAAGAGAATAGCCACCAACGGCCAAACCAAGAACATGGACGGGTGGGACCCGAGCTACTACTTGTACGACGAACCAAGCGGAGTCGGAGTCGGAGTCGGCTCAATGAGTGACCCGATTGACCACTACCTCACAAGTCAGCTCCATCATCAGAACCTCCTCTCCCCGAATATTAATTCCTCCTGCAAGCGAGAAACATTGGAAGCGGACAACCCGATGTGCTTCATGAACTCGGATAGTTTCTTGCAGCTTCCCCAGCTGGACAGCCCTTCTCTTCCATTCATCAAGAGGCCGGGATCCGTCTCGCTGATGTCGGAAAATGATTACGTCAATTATGGTGACGATGAACGTGCTCTAGGGTTCAACAACACCGCGATCAACAGCAGCGATTTCGCCTCCTCGAGGGACTGGAGGGATCTTGACAAGTTTGTTGCCTCCCAGTTGAGTCAAGATCAGGATGGGTGTGATGTTGATGGGGCTTCAAGTGGTACTTTTGGAGGAGGATGGGATAATAATAATAATAATAATAATAATAATAATTCGGAGGTGCCGTGGTTGATACTACAAAGTAGGGAAGAAGGTGACAGGTTTGATGGTTTCTTGAGTTCTAGCTCGGGGTGTGATGTTGGAATATGCGTTTTTGAGAAGTGAAGGGGGAGGGAGGAAGACTTAATTATGATTAATTTATTAACCAAAGATGGGCTTCGGTTGTTTTTTTTATACTACTTATTATCTGTACACCCATCAGGTTTATGTTTGTATATGTTGCAAGGAGCTTGTCGCGATCATGGTCTTGGCGCTGAGTTCCTCTGCAGATTGCCCCTCTGCAATGTCTTTGCATCTTCTTTTGTAATTACTATGGACTAGTAATAATATCTTTTTACCTTTTAAAAAAGGTCGATTTATTCAGTTTGAAGTCGAATAATATTTTTAATCTCCTCTCGTGATTATATGGCCATTATTTTATGCACTCGAATATAAAATGTTGCATATAAACATATGGTTTGTGGATGATTGATATTTCGTCTCATTTTCTCTGTTAAAGGGAAGACCCCTAGTAGCTAGGGAGGTTTTTTATATGATTCGGTATCCGAATATTTACAAATTTGATTAATTATCGATAGAATTTTTGAATGGTGGGAGGGATATATATATATATATATATATATATATATATATATATATACTTACAGGATTGTGTAGGTGATCACTTCAACTTCATAATATTTCGAAACGGCGGAGTTGATTTATATATCCCCTTTTCTATTAATTAAATCACATTGCTGTTCACCCTTCTATATATATATATACATATATATATATATACATATATATATATATAAGATAGATAAAATACCGAGGTGACTAGACCTTGATGGGTAGCTCTCTATACTCATAGAGCAGGAATTCTTGATTTGCTTCTGGTTCAAGATTAATTTGAACCTCGGGATCTTGGAAGATCTTGTAACATTAACTTCGGGGTCGTGTTCTTGATTTGCTTCTGGCTCAATAATTAATTTGAACTTCAGGATCATGGAAGAACTTGTAACGTTAACTTCAGGATTTGGTTCCATCATTAGTACTATTACGGTATTAATGTACTGCTTTTCTTTAGTTAACAAGCTTCCAGCCACTCAGAGATAAAAACAAAAAGTGTGAAACAAAATATTTAGTGGAAACCAAATTTTAAAATTAATTTGGGAAATATAAAAATTCAAAAGTTTACGTAGCATGTTCATAATTTTCTCCTTGTAATAAAATTGGGTTAAGCAAGACGAGTCCTAACACTCCAAAGCTGAACGGGGCACCTTGAAATCTCGCTCAAATAGTGATGCACGATTATTCGAGTTCGAATTTTGTAAATATAAACTACCCGAGTATCATGAAAAAGACGGGAGGATGCAAGAAGTTACTTTTCCCCCAAATTATCCATTACTAATACATATATAAATCCTTTTTTGTGTTTTATGGTCGACCAAATAGACATTAGACATGTGACTTTCATGTTTGTAACTAGGTTTGTCATTTGTGCATAAAGCATAATTAAGTATTTCTTAGTGCTCAAGGTGGAAAAGAAGTAATAGAAATGTTAGATTAGAGATCTTATTTCAAGCTTTATTGTGTAATTTATAGATTTATTTCCCATGGATGATGAGCATGGGACCATATCTGTCCCGGTGTGGGCTTGGTGGGCCCATGGCTTGTCTAGCATGCGCTATATCATGTTGGGCATGCTTTGTCTTCTATTAAACATCTTTGAACAATCTTAAAAAATATATCTTTTGAACTGTTTAGTGTTTCCTATATATCTTGGCCTCACATGTCTTCTCAGAGGTGAGCAATTAGCAAATAAACAGAAATTTGTAGCACCAAACTGAACCAGACCGAATAACCGAACCAGACTGAACCAAATAGAAGAGTAGTCCCGGTCGGTTCTTAATATACAAAAGCAAAACGATTTCTGGTTTCGGTCCGAGTCTGATTGAACAGAACTGGATAGAACTTTTCAGTTCCCCGTGGTTCGGTTCCAATTCAAACCGGAACCACGATTCAATTTCTGGGTCGGCGCCGTGTCAAATCCAGTCTAGTTCACTTTCCATTTTTCCTCGTTTTTCGGTTACGATTTTTCTGATTCGGACTGTTTGCTCAGCCCTATGACTTCCTAGTGCCACACATCATTTTGACGCTTTATGTAACTCATCTAAATTCACTAATCCAAATTCGAGATTAACATAAAATCAAAGGTTGGAAAAACTTTAATTCCAAAAACTATCAAGCGATTGTTTTTAATTTAAACATGAATTTTTTGCGTTGAGGTTATGAGAATACAATAATGTCAAAAACAGTTATACAGAAACAGGATCGGCAAGCAATACCTCTGCAAATTTCCTAATGCTTACCGCGGCGGTGGCAGCTTCTTTACATGGAGGAGAGAAATATCTTTGCAATGTTGCTCAGGAGTTATTACAAGAAAAAGGTACATTTGTATCAGCAGAAATGTGCAGAATATAGATATGCAGCAAGCAGCCAATTGACAGCCATACCAGCTCCAAGACGCGGAGAATAGGGAGCGTGCACCATCTTGATCCACGCAAGTCGGTTAATGAATATGAATTAGGAGCTCCGAATTGTTGTCAGTCGGGTTGTGAAACCCAGAGCCATATTGAAAGACAGTCTTTGATGGTGATGGCCGAGAAATGGAAGAGAACAAGACAGTTAGACTTGTAGTGAACGTGCAACAAGTATCCAAAAGAAATATCAAAACAAACAGACTTGGCACTGCCCAAACATATGCACAGCTTACAGCGGACATCTCGATGATGTTCTTTGAGCTCCGGGGAGCTAAGGTGAAGACACAATGTACACTTTCGAGCCAGTCTGTTCAACTTTCTGACCCTAACGAGCGGTAACTCGAATCATGTGTTCAGCAACAGAGAGATAATAAACCGACTACTACTGCAAGAAAACAAGGTAACAAACTGAACAGTTCCTATTGGAAAACCTCCTAACTTTCATTCACCTTCATTGCATCCTTCAAATTAACCCGACCCAACCAGGGACTATGACCTTAGGATAATAGTCTCATTGCAATCAACCACATTTATATAACAGCAGAGACAACACGGTCGAGATGAAAACAAGAACTAGGAGCATAATCCTGTGTTCTAAAGTCATCAAACCTATAGTCTATGAAAACGCATCCAATCCAATTCATCAAAATAAGTACAGCAGACTCAATGTGCCAGACCAAGTTACTTTCCTCTTCAAAACTAGCTTTGAGAATCCTGTATGCAAAATAATGATTGCTGCCACCATATAACAAAGTCTCGAGTTTGAGAATACATTTCCGTGCTAGATTTCTTTGCCTCCATGTCACTTATCCATTGACGTCAAAGGCATGATGCCGCTTTAGCCTGAACATGACTGTTATCTCCAATTACATTTACTGAACGGAACTCCTTTCCCAGGAGTTGATCAACTCCAATTTCAGCCAACCAAACACCAAGTTGACAAAAAAACCTTCCAGCCGTCAGGGCACTTTGATCATTTACTGGACAAAGCCAATAACTTATCATCTCCAAAGTACACAGATCGAAGGAAAACATTCAAGATCCTAACATCATTTCAGGGGCAAACGACGGCTAAACTTTAAATATTACGAAGCTTCTACAAATTTTCCAACTGAGATCAATGGAAGTGAGATTATGGATACAGTAAGATCAAAACGGTCCCAAAAAGCTCAAGTGGTCATGAAAAATCAGTGAGCACAATTCCGTTGTTGTTCCCCCATTCGGCATATAAGGTCGTACACATTGGATTTTCATCAACTAAGACCTCTATTTGTCCAAGGAAAATCTTCAAGGCAAAAGCAATCTCCACAAAGTCCACATCGCCATATTTTAGACATTCCACCGACGCACTTCAAACACCACCATATGTGCCTTTAATTAAGAACATTCCACTACCACAGCATGCCACCAAATGTTTTGGTATAACTCCACAAGGTTGTAGGTCATAAGTACACAGAAAGACATTAAAGCCAAATCAGTCACTCCCAGTCCACAACAATACATCACTGAAGGTCCTCAAGCGTATTCTACTTAAACCGAAAGGGGAAGACATTGTCCAATCTCCGCTCGAAAGAGATGAAAGTTCCCAAGTCTATTTCCCTTGTTGACACAGCCTAAACTACACCAAAGACTTGGGAGATTTAACGAACACGTTGAATAAAGACTAAAAAATAAAAGCCCAAAGACAGGTCAAGAAGAGCAAAATGCAAAGCAAAGGCAATTATGATAAATCTTTCGAGAGCAAGCCATTTGCATATCACCAAGGAACTGAAGCCTGAGTTTCCAAGCCACCTACACAAAATGCAAGTTAGAATCTTTTCACTGAGCAATCCTAAATTGCATAGATGCATAGGAGCTCAGTACAAAGAATTTGGATTACCAAATTTCAGGCTTCTAATAATTGTACCCTCTTCCATATGAACGTTCACTCCCATAATATGGCGGATAAGGACCATACTGCACCATAAACACAAGGCATGAATGAACTGATAATTGCTAGTGAATATAAGATAAGCTGATGCTTGATTACTTACATCAGAACCATAATATTCCCGGGCATACGGATCACCTCCTCCTCCATAAGCATCTTAAACATTAAGCCAAATGAGACAATAAGCATCCATAAGATAATAAATACCCATGCCAAGTAACAGGAAGCTAAGAATATGGCCCTACCCTGATAAGGAGAACCATGAAATGAAGTTCTTGGATCAGCATAATCTAGACGAGGTCTCGTCCTACTGGGTTCAACATACTCAGGATGATGGTCCTAAATATAAGAGAAAAATCAAGAAGGAAACTTCATCATATGTGAGAATGGATATTGAAGCTCAATGCAAGAACATAATTTATAGAGTACCATCAAGGAAAACATTTGAAGGGCTTACACTTACGAAGAAGGGTCTCTTCATTCCACGTGGACCATCATCATAATAGGAAGGATTGTCAAAATGCCTTCCTGGAAAAGGTCTATCAAAGCCTTCATCTGGTAAGAACGGTGGCCTCCTATAGGGCACATGATCCCCAGGAACTCGTTCAGGAGCATTATACCAAGGTCTATCATAACTTAACCTTGAAGAGCCAGCAGCAGCAACTCCTGTACCAGCTGGGTGATAGCCACCCCTGAGATTTCGACTTCTCCCTCCTGTTATTTGCTCAATTGTTAACACAATGATGCCATAAAGCTGGATATATGTTGAACTTGTAACATACTAGAGCGCTGCTGATGAAGTGTATTCAGAAAAAGCAACAAAGTAGACAGAAAAGAAATAACCTCGTCCCATGTTTTGCCTCCCATGGTAGGCTGAATATCTGTTCTCGTACTCAAACTCAGCTGGACCAGGTCTATTATTATGACCACCTCGTCGCTGATGGAAATTTCTGCCATGCTGAAGATGTGGCCTGTTGATGTGGCTGCCACCCCTTGCAAAGTTTTGTCCCCTTCCTATAAAAGGAAGCATAAATCAACATTCAGCAAGTACCGAATAACAGACGCACTCAAAGCCGCAATGAAATGTTACCGAATCTTGAGCGAGTCCCTTCTCCACTGCTACCAATTCGGAAACCACCACTCATTCCTCCCTTCACAGCCTGGGTCTTCGGCAAAGGATTTGAGAGCCTTGCTCTGAGTCTTGTCTGTCAGAATAACATAATAATTTGCAGTCAATTTTAGTACCCAATTTGACATTAATCATAGCAAAATATTGCACTCAACTAATACCATCTCCCAACAGTAAGTACATGAGCATTTATGCTACACACAGTTCCACAGGTGCCTGCAGTTGCAAGCATTCACATGAATAATGTGAAATTTACATCAAACAAATGAAAATAAGACCTGAGGAGCATGGAGAAGGAAAGGAAACAAGAAAACAAATGTGAGGCAGATATTGATAATGCACTACTTATTGTGATTATAGAAAACACACCTTCCAATTTCCATCACCAATCTCTGTGTTATTTATACTTTCAATACAGGCAACAGCAGCGTCATGAGTGCTGAAGTCAACAAATCCAAAATCTTTTCTCTTGGCACTTGACATGTTCCGAGCCAAGACAATACGAGCAATGTCTCCATGGCCTTTGAGTTGTTCCCTTACCTGCTCTTCATCCCAATGTGGTGGAATCCCATCAAGAAACACTGTCTTCACCTGGGCCATAATCTCTGGGTCTGGCTCACGTATAGGTTCAGCAAATGCTACTTTAGCTGTTCTTTCAACATGACCAAATATAACATCAGGTTTTTGAAGCCTTTTATATGCCAGCATCGCGTCAGAGTGACAAGAGAACTCAATAAAAGCAAAACCACGGCTCCTCCCTTCATGTTGGGCATCTGGAACAAGAGTGATGTTCTCAACACCTTCAACGCCATAATACTTCAGCTTTTGTCTTATCTGTTATGTAAAATCATTATAAGAACTTAGGTATAAGGTGTGGATGTTCTTAATACACGAGACACGGCTCTAGAAAGTAAGCAACTCCTTAACACATGAGACACTTACAGCTTCTTTGGTCCATGTGTTGCATATATTGCCCAAAAATATGGTGTCATTGTCTTCACTCGGTGCTGTCCCACATCTCTTGCCACGAATCTGTAAAAAATCAGAGAGTTAAAAAAAGAAATATTGCCTCTACATAGAACTACAAAAACATTTATTCATACCACAGGATTTTTCATTTCAGATAATGCACGCTTCACATGCTCTTTACTAGCGAACTTCACAAAAGCATATCCCTTATTTTTATTGGTGGAGAGATCCTTGTGCAACCGAACATCAACAACTTCACCTATATTCTCAAAGACCCTCTTCACATCTTCCTCTGTAGCATCTCTGTCCAGTCCACCAACAAAAATCTCAAACTCTTTCCTGGACTTGCGATTTTCAGCAGCAGCAGCTAGTTCCCTGCGTTCCTCTTCCAATGGGTCACCTTGTGGAGCAGGCTCCATGGTCTCTTCCTCGGGGTCTTCCTCAGGATCCTCCTCTACAAGATCATCCTCACCGTGATCTTCAAAGTCAAGTTGTTCGCCGAAGTCCTCACAACTGCCCACACCAGTACCACCTTGACTGCACTGAACTTCTCCTACCGACTTGTCCTTTTTGGAATCGTTGCCTGTAGCTGAATCAGTTATATTCTCGTCCATCTCAACTACATCTTTATCGACAGAGCCCTGCAGTTTTCCCCCGCTCACAACCTCCGCAATGGTTTCACGAGAGGGCCCCTCCTTAAAGCACACACCAGCAGATTCTTCCACTTCCATTACAGCCTTCGCCTCAATCTCAACTCCACCGCACTCTTCCTCAGGATCCTCCAAAGCTGGTTGCTCCAGATCAATAACAAATCTTTTCACCGAAGCAGCAGGTTGCTTTTCCCTCAACTCCGCGCCATTGCCAATCTCCGCCACTTTCTTCACCACTCTCTTCGCTACTTTCTTTCCCGCGCTCCCATCTCCCGACGCTTTCTCTTCTGAAGGAAACGCACGGGTCACAAATTATAAAGCGCGTAATGATGCCCTAGTTCCTCATCAAGCGATTCAATTTTTCAGAAACTAGAATATGCGCTTAATTACGTACCTGCTGGTAGTTCCGGCTTAGGCTCAATAACCGCCGCCTGGGATTTCGTCTCGTCGTTAGTCGCGGCCTTGGCCCCGCCGGAATCGTTCTTGCCGGGCGGCTGCGTCGTTCGAGGTGCAGGTGATTCGGTAGCGCCTGCGGTGCGCTCGTTCATGGTGAAATTACAGTACAGACCCCCAGCGGATGAGAGGAGGTGAAGGAGAAGGCCACGCGCGCGGTTCCTCGTTAGTGACTGTGAAGAGACAACTAGAAGGAGAGGACGAAGGCGAGACAGAGAGACACGAGGATTACATGGGAAGGAAGCTAAATAAGAAATAGGAATTTCAAGAGCCGAAGAAGTGGGCTTTGAGGGAAAGAAGTTATGGTTAACCAGGCCCAGTCATATGTTTCCTATTGGGCCTCCCTGGCCCAATTATCCTGGATCTGACGGCCTATATCCTCCTCGCATTTTCCAATTGCAACCTAGAATCCCTGGATTATGGATGGTTGGTAATGACTAAATGGGTAATAGTGACCTCCCAATATTCTGAAAATTAGACTCGCATCTTATTTTTGTTTCTGAATTTTTCTACTATCTACCATGTTTGTTTGTCGGATACTTTTTATTATTTTTACAATATATTCAAGAAATTGTATAAATAACACATCAATATTTAATACAGATTTTAAGTAATATTGTAGGTTATCATCATTTTAGTTGTCTTCTGAATTATTTTTTAACAAAGTTACTCGTATTAGATGATCATAGGATCCATTCTCCATTCCAGACCCCAGCTCTAAAAATGACTCGTACTCATAGAACAGTCAAACAACATACTCTACTAACTCATGTATGGTCTGATGGATACTGTCACGCCCCAATAATCTGGGCATGCCAACCGCCGCGGAGTGTAAATCTTCGTAAGGCATCTTATTTTCACAATTCGAATTTCGTCCTTAACAAGCAAAAATTATTGAAAACAAAACCAAAGGTCTTTAACTGAAAATACGAAGTTCAGACTATATAACTAAATGAGATGCATGTCCTCCCATTAGCTCTCACGCCCGATCCCGATTAGTCCCCGTCGGATCTTAAACAAAACACGTATTTTGCTGAGTTTACGCAACTCAGTAAGCCAACCTCGAAATTGAGAATTATGAACCCGTAAACAATAAACACAGATATTACAAACTGTAATAACAATAAACACAGATACTACAAACTGTAATAACAATCACAGACGAACTCCGGAGTACACCATCGGGAACCTGTGGGGCATAGAAGACTAATCCTCACGCTAAAGGCACAGAAACGAGAGGACAGTCTCACCACAGGGCACAGATATCACTGATGCTCACATAGAGTACGAAATTTGTCCAGAGTACTCTATGGGCACAGAAGCATCAGGATAAACCCGACCAGAACATACAGACAGATCTAATAGACCGAATCACATACAGATCACGTGTCACAATTACGATCAGATCATATACGAAAATAAATCACATACGAAAATACATCACATACAAGAACACATCAATTATGACACAAAACAGAAAGGATCGACTTACCTCGACTCCCTCTAACCTCGCTAATTCACGTCTTCTCTAATTCCCAGACTCCTCTTCCAGTCCCTACAGTTTGGTGATCAATCAATGTCTCATTACATTTTCTTAATGATTAACAGTGATATGGATGAGATGACTTACCCTAGCGTCTCGCAAAGTGTCGTTATGTTCTCCCTCGCCCCGAGATTTGCCCGGACGGCTGCCTCCACCTTGGGAATAGAAACACGAAATTCAGAAAAAGGGTGAGTTGTAAGGTTTCGTCCAGGGTTCTTTTATAGGCACAGCTCTAGGGTTTTCAGAGTGTAGAGTTTGGTAACGTTCAGTTTAGTCCCTGAGAAAATTACAGTTTGCTCCCCCATCAGTTTTAAAATATTCATTATGGTTTCCTGATCTTTACATCCTCCCCTCCTTAATAGAAGTTTGTCCACAAACTTAGTTGAAGATACTTACTTGTTGGTTCGAAAAGGAAGGGGTACTTGGTCTTCATTTCTGTCTCTAACTCCCAGGTTGCTTCTCTTTCTGTATGGTTGCTCCATTGTACCTTGACATATTGGATGGTCCTCTTTCGCAACTGTTGAGTTTTCTCATCAACAATCCTCAGCGGAATCTCCTCGTAGCTTACGTCAGGCCGTAGTACCGTTAGAATTTCATGAATTACCTGTCCCTCCCTTAGGACATACTTGTGTAGCATGGATACGTGAAATACATTGTGGACTCCAGCCAAGCTAGGGGGTAAAGCCAAACGGTATGCTAGTTTTCCAATACGTTCTATTATGTCATAAGGTCTGATATACCTTGGACTAAGTTTTCCCTTCACCCCAAATCTTCTGACACCTTTGGTGGGTGATACCTTCAGGAATACATGATCCCCTACTTCAAATTCCAGTTCTCTCCTGCGGCGATCTACAAATTTCTTCTGTCGATCTTGTGCTGCCTGTATCCTTCCTCGAATGACCGGCACCTTATTGGTCAATTCTTCAAACATTTCTGGTCCCAATATTCTTTTCTCGCCCACTTCGTTCCAGCTAATTGGTGATCGGCATTTCCTCCCATATAATGCTTCATAAGGGGCCATCCCCATACTTGCCTGAAAACTGTTATTATATGCGAATTCCACCAAGGGAAGGTGACTCTCCCAGTTGCCCCCAAAATCTAATACACATGCCCGTAGCTTATCCTCCAGAGTTTGTATGGTTCGCTCGGATTGCCCGTCCGACTGTGGGTGAAAGGCTGTACTGAACTGTAACTTGGTCCCCATTGCTCTCTGCAGACTTTTCCAGAACTTAGACATGAACCTTGTGTCTCTATCAGAGGTGATACTCACTGGAATTCCGTGTAGGCATACCACTTCCCTTATGTAGAGTTCAGCCATCTGTTCCATGGACATACCTATTTTGTAGGCCAGAAAGTGAGCTCCCTTAGTTAATCGGTCCACTACGACCCATACTGCATCCTTTCCATATAAGCTTCTCGAAAGTCCGGTCACAAAATCCATAGTGATTTTCTCCCATTTCCACTCTGGTATATCTACGGGGTGCAAAGGTCCGGCCGGTCGTTGATGTTCTACTTTGACCAGCTGGCATACCATACAACTAGCTACATAGTCTGCTATTTCCTTCTTCATTCCTGACCACCAGAATTCCTGCTTGAGGTCTTGGTACATTTTTGTTCCTCCCGGATGGCATTTGTAACGGGCATTATGGGCCTCTTCTAATACCAAGTTCTTTAGTTCCTTCGTGGCCGGAATACAGAGTCTATTCCAAAAGTATAGGTATGTATCCGCTTTAATGTGGAAATCTTCAGTTATCTCTCCTTGTTCAACTTGGCGACGAGTAGTCCTGAGGGTGGCATCTATTAGCTGTCCTTCCCCGAGTAGCGTTCGTAGAGAGGGCTCTACTACTAGACTTGCTATCATCCCCATTGCTGGCCCACTGTCTTCTATCCCCAGTCTTTGTAGTTCTCCTACTAACTCTTCTTGTTCTGTGACCTCGTAAACAGTTGTGTGAGAGTCTTTCCAGCTCAAAGCATCCGCGACCACGTTTGTCTTACCAGGATGGTAGTGAATCTCAATGTCGTAATCTTTGATGAGTTCCAACCATCTTCTTTGTCTCATGTTCAGCTCCTTCTGTGTGTATATATACTTGAGACTCTTATGATCTGTGTATATTTCACACCACACCCCATACAGATAGTGTCGCCAAACTTTCAATGCATGGACCACCGCAGCCAGTTCTAGGTCATGAGTAGGATAGTTCTTCTCATAAGATTTGAGCTGCCTGGAGGTATATGCAATGACCTTATCATCCTGCATAAGAACACAACCAAGGCCTCTCTTCGAGGCATCACTGTAAACCACAAAGTTTATCCCCTCGGTTGGTAAAGCCAAAATTGGAGTAGATACCAATCTTCTCTTCAGCTCTTGAAAGCTTTCTTCACACTCCTTGTCCCATACAAACTTCACCCCTTTTTGGGTCAATTGGGTCAGAGGCATTGCTATCTTAGGGAACCCCTCAACAAATTTTCGATAGTATCCCGCCAACCCTAGGAAGCTTCGCACTTCGAACACATTGGTAGGTTGCTCCCAGTTCGTCACTGCTTCAATCTTGCCAGGGTCTACTGAAACTCCTTCTTTAGATATTACATGACCCAAAAAGGCCACCTTTTCAAGCCAAAACTCACACTTTTTAAATTTGGCATACAGTTGTTCTGTCCTGAGTGTCTGTAATACGGTCCTCAGATGTTCTTCGTGGCTCTCTTTACTAGCAGAGTACACCAGGATATCATCGATGAAAACTACGACAAATTTATCCAGGTAGGGCCGAAAAGTCCTGTTCATGAGGTCCATAAACTTGGCGGGAGCATTCGTTAATCCAAATGGCATAACCACAAATGCATAATGTCCATAGCGAGTGCGGAACGCTGTGAGGTGTACATCCTCCTCCTTAATCTTTAATTGGTGATATCCAGATCGCAGATCAATCTTGGAAAATACTTGCGCCCCTCTTAGCTGATCAAATAAATCTTCTATTCGTGGCAAAGGGTACCGATTCCTGATGGTGAGTTTGTTCAGCTCCCGATAATTGACACACATCCGCATAGATTCATCTTTTTTCTTTACGAATAACACTGGGGCTCCCTATGGGGACACACTGGGACGAATAAATCCCTTATCTAACAGCTCTTCCAGTTGTACCTTCAACTCCTTCAGCTCTGCTGGAGCCATGCGGTACGGTGCCTTAGACACTGGACTGGCCCCAGGTATCAATTCTATCTGAAATTCAACTTCCCGATCCGGTGGTAGCTCTTGTACTTTCTCCGGGAAGACGTCCGGAAATTATTGTACGATTGGTATATCTTCTAGTGCCTGCTCCGACCTTGTGTCCCGAACAGTAGCTAAGAATGCTGTTGCACCACCCCGGACCAATTTTCTTGCCTCAAGCACCGACATAATCTAGACTCCCTGGCCCAGTTCACCTTCGTAGCGAGTTGCTGGCTCCCCTGGGGTCTGGAAAACTACTGCCTTCCCCCTGCAATCTATTACTGCATAGTGTTCAGTCAGCCAGTCCATTCCTAGGATCACATCAAATCCCATCATTGCCATGACTCTTAAGTCTCCTTTTTGTTTGCCACCACCTATTGTGATCTCACAATCCTTGCACAACTGGGTCACTGTAATGGTCTTCCCTACAGGGGTGCTGACTGCTAACAGTTCTTCACTCTCTTGCTTGGCGAGTTTGTGTCTTTTTACAAAACTCTCAGACACAAATGAATGTGTAGCACCAGAGTCGAATAAAGCCTTTGCCGAATGGCCGGCTACTAACAGCTTACCTGACACAGTATTCAAGTCTCTGACTATTAATCTAACTACTTAACAGTACAGGCAATCAAACATGAAGGTTAACTATTTCATTCAACATCCACATTTCTTTTACTCATGTGAATGGACTACTAATAGAATCATACCTGTCACGATGTCTCCTGTCCGTCGCTGAGCATCTTCATGGTTCAATGCATAAACCCGCGCTGGGGTTGTTGTTGCAGTTTGTGTTGCTCCTGTTCGAGTTGAATTAGCTACGATTGCCCGTATCGGGTTGGGGGTTGCATCGGGGCACCTCGTCACCACATGCCCAACCTTTCCACAACGGAAGCATGCCCCATTTGCCCACCGGCATTGCTCCTCACGATGCCCCCAACGTTTACACCTGCGACACTGATCCATATTGTTGGACGAGTTAGTGGGCATATTACCTCTCCGTGGTGGGTTACATGGCTTCTTTGTAACCTCAGTAGTTTGTCCTCCAGTATATTGTCCCACTTTCCTCTTCCCACTCTCCTTATCGGTCTCGTCACGTCGCAGGTTCTGTTCTACTGCCAATGCTCGTATTAGTACATCAGAGTACGTTGGCAGGAATAAGGGTACAATATGGTCCCGAATCTCCTTGGCTAATCCTTCCTCAAATTTGCGAGCCCTGGTGTCCTCATCCAGAACTGCAGCTGACTTGAACACAGATAGCCTAGATATGCAACCATTGTTTATGTTAGGATCAACACGGTTGTAATGTGAATAATCAACATTTTTTTTTGGTACATACCTAGTAAATTCTTGGTCATATTGCATCACAGTTTTGCTTCCTTGGACCAGCAGGTCAAACTCTCTAGCCTTCTCCCTCTTTAGTGGGGCAGGTTCGTACCTGACCCAAAAATCTCTCAGAAATGTCTCCCAGTTAACCTCTGGTGTCCCGGGCTGGCGGGTTCGCTGATGCGTCTCCCACCACCTCTGTGCATCTCCAGTCAGCATGTAGGAGGCATACAATGCCTTGTCCCGTGCTTCGGTATGAGCAATCTGAAATGCCTTTTCTATCTCCATTATCCAATCTTCCACATGGATGGGGTCCTGGGTACCTTCAAAGGCGGGAGGTTTAGCTCTCTGGAATCGCCGATAACCATCCTCTGGTTGAGCGATTGCCACTGGTGCTGCCATAACTGGTGCAGGCTGTTGCTGCTGGGCCAGTAGGTGGGTCAAGAGGTTGGTCACAAGTCTCGGGTCAAGGGTAATTCCGGTTGCTGGCATCACAGGAGGTACCACAGGGGGTACTACAGGGGGAATAGTTCCGGCTGGCGGTATCTCTTCTGCTTCCTCCTCCGACGGTTCATCCTCGGTGTGTGGCGGATCATTCCCGTCGGGAGGTGGTGGAGGTGGTGGCATGGTTCCGCCCCCTTGTGCCATATTCTGAACAAGTGTCGGGGTCAGTTTAGCAAGTGGTAATAACGCAGGCATCTCTCCTGAGGTTGTTCCCAAACTCTGCCCTCTAGTCATCCTCCGAGTTTGTGGTGCCATAGCTCTAAGTATCCTACTGATTAAATTTAAGTACAACATATATTATTAGTTAGAACCGTAATCATATCTATACTTCCTAGATTTCGTCCTAACTCAAGATCCCAGTCGCATATTCACACTCTCAGACTACGGCATAACCACATCACCAAATCTTAAAATCGAAATTGCAAATTCACCAGATCACGGAATCTTAAAATCAAATTCATAAATTTACCATATCACAGAATCACAAACTCATAAACTTAAAATCATAATATCACAACTTACAACATTACCCCACACCCTTCGTGACTTATTACTTGTCTAAGAACACGAATACTTGAAAATCAAATTAAAATTTGTGAAGAAAACTACTTAAAATTATTGCCAAAACTTCAAATAGCTGTAACTTCCAAACGGCTACAAATTAGCCCCCGAAAGTCAATCGCTCTGGCGAAGCTAGAGTTTAGGCGAAGTAGATCTTGAAATTCCCTTTCCGAAAAGTGGTTATAATAGCAAATCGGTTAAGCGAGTCAAAAGTTATGGCCTTTCAAAGTTTTAGGTAGTTTTGGCCACGAAAATCACAAAATTTTTGACACCAAACCATGGTTTCACAATGATTTGCACCCCCCCCCCCCCCCCCCCCCCCCCCCCCCTCCCTTTTACCACTAGTAGATTCCGGTTTTCTCCTCTTTCAAAATGACACAAAACTAGTTGGCAGTACATTAAGGTGCAACTTTCTATCAAACCGACCCATTTTTGACCCGTTTAAACCCATCTTCTCTCAATGCAAATACGATGTATGTATGCATGCAGATTTTAAAATTAGATTGCTTATTTTAGGAAAAAGCTCTGATACCATTAAAGTTGTCACGCCCCAATAATCTGGGCATGCCAACCGCTGCGGAGTGTAAATCTCCGTAAGGCATCTTATTTTCACAATTCGAATTTCGTCCTTAACAAGCAAAAATTATTGAAAACAAAACCAAAGGTCTTTAACTGAAAATACGAAGTTCAGACTATATAACTAAATGAGATGCATGTCCTCCCATTAGCTCTCATGCCCGATCCCGATTAGTCCCCGTCGGATCTGAAACAAAATACGTATTTTGCTGAGTTTACGCAACTCAGTAAGCCAACCTCGAAATTGAGAATTATGAACCTGTAAACAATAAACACAGATATTACAAACTGTAATAACAATAAACACAGATACTACAAACTGTAATAACAATCACAGACGAACTCCGGAGTACACCATCGGGAACCTGTGGGGCACAGAAGACTAATTCTCACGCTAAAGGCACAGAAACGAGAGGACAGTCTCACCACAGGGCACAGATATCACTGATGCTCACATAGAGTACGAAATTTGTCCAGAGTACTCTATGGGCACAGAAGCATCAGGATAAACCCGACCAGAACATACAGACAGATCTAATAGACCGAATCACATACAGATCACGTGTCACAATTACGATCAGATCACATACGAAAATAAATCACATACGAAAATAAATCACATATGAAAATACATCACATACAAGAACACATCAATTATGACACAAAACAGAAAGGATCGACTTACCTCGACTCCCTCTAACCTCGCTAATTCACGTCTTCTCTAATTCCCAGACTCCTCTTCCAGTCCCTACAGTTTGGTGATCAATCAATGTCTCCTTACATTTTCTTAATGATTAACAGTGATATGGACGAGACGACTTACCCTAGCGTCTTGCAAAGTGTCGTTATGTTCTCCCTCGCCCCGAGATTTGCCCGGACGGCTGCCTCCACCTTGGGAATAGAAACACGAAATTCAGAAAAAGGGTGAGTTGTAGGGTTTCGTCCAGGGTTCTTTTATAGGCACAGCTCTAGGGTTTTCAGAGTGTAGGATTTAGTAAAGTTCAGTTTAGTCCCTGGGAAAATTACAGTTTGCTCCCCCATCAGTTTTAAAATATTCATTATGGTTTTCTGATCTTCACAGATACGGTGTTAGTCCTTGAGCATGAGGTTGGAAAATCGAATCTCATGACCGTCTAAAATCCGAAATTGTAGAAACAATTTAAATCTCACCCAAAAAAAACAACATATTCTGAATCCACGACATATGTGTAATGTTAATATCTGACTTGCCGGAATATTTTTGTCATCCCTATCCCGTGTGGGATGGTTTAACACGGTGGAGAAGCTGCGGTGTGTAGAAGCTGAATCAACAGATTATAATCTTTCATCTGATAATGTTTTCCACTAAGGTACAATACAACAGTTGTAATGCGGCGTCACGAGTGCGACACTGGTACATATCTCCTAGACGGCTTCCGTCTCTTCTTTGGATGAAGCAGGGAGTCTCTTCCATAACAATACATGTACATGTGAAAGCGGATCTGCGTATGTGCTCTCGAACAAAAAATCGGTCCTCTGGCTCCGCTAAAAGAGCCGCCACCTACAAGTCTCTTAGGACAGGCCAGCCCTTCTTGAGAATATCGTTGATTTTGGCGTCAATCCTCTTCTGCATCCTTGGAGGACACAGTTCTGAAGCATAACCGTTTAGCTTCGCTGCAAGACTTGAATTCTCGAGCTCCTCTTCGGGTAGGTTGCCCATTATCTGAAGGAGAAATGGGTTTCTCTTGAGCTCAAATTTCTGCAATTCGCCAAGAAGCAATTCAGTGGTCGAATCAGAGAATTGTACGTACCCGAATTTCAGATTCTCTCCTAAGGCACAAGATTTTTAATTCTAAGCGTCCAAAAGAAAGGTTATGGAACTCTCTTCCAGATGCATATGTACAGTGTACTACAGGTATCAGTTTGAATCAAAGATTTTAAAATTTCACATTGAGATGACTACCTCCAGGTGAAAAAAGCACAATTAACATTATTACCTTTCCTTCAATTTCGACTTAAAGCAAGCTATCCTGTACAAATTGTTTAAGCAATTTCTCATTGAAGGTCTTGCATGTGGTGCACCACGACTACAAGAGTACAAATCACTGAAAGATCTCGGTTCCTATTTCTTATAGCCAAACGTCGGCAAAGCAAAGACAAAGAAAGGTGTAGAAGTCATCAAGCAAATGAACCTGATGTTCAGGTTCTGCAGGATAAAATGTCTCAAGTTGTTGAAGCTGAGTTGTCACGATGCTGCTCCTCGATTGTAACTGCTCTTTCTCCTTGCTCACAGCAGCCAATCTGGACTCGTCGGATCCATTGGTAAAGATAATAGACCTGCTAACATGAAATGTCTCAGAAACAAGCAAATTGAACAAAAGTTGGAACTTAAAAAGCGACAGCCACCATGTTCACCTGTACTGGTTGCCCACATCAGGACCTTGCCCAAACACCTGCCTCGAATCATGGCTAGACCAGAAAACTTCTAACAGCTGCTTGAAGCTAATCACCCTCGGGTCGTACTCCACCTGCAGTTTCCCCAATCAAAACCATACCTCACCAAGCAACTTAAACCGAATCACAGCTCCTGCACTACCCTAACCAAACTTCCGCCCAGAACAAAGCAACTCTTAAACCGGACGTAATCAATTCCCTAAAGCATCAATCTAATCTCATTCCTAATTCAATTATACACTTACAGTGGAAAGAATTTAAACAGAAACATTGACCAAATTTATTCCAATAGTAAATCTTGAAGCTAAAGGCTCCAAGAAAGGCAGCGGGAGGTACTTCGCGTCTTATTATAATAATTATACTTGAAATTCCACCGCCATCGTCGTCCTAACGTATCCAGTTCTCTAAAGCATCAACCAAATCCCAATTCCAATTCAGTTATTCACTTATAGTGCGTTTTTTACCATCCCAAGAGTAAATATCAAAGTTAAATTCTTCAAGAAACATAAAAAATTCAACTGCCTTATATTTATTTTTTTTCCCTTTCTCGATAGGTGCTTCGCGTTTTAAGACCAATAATAACACTCGAAATCGCACAAATTATCAACAAAAGAGGATCGGAGAGGAACCTTAACGGACTCCGCGTGATCGCCGAGGGTCCGGTACTCCGGATTAGGTTTGGATCCGCCGGCGTATCCGGCAGTGGTGCGAACGACGCCGTCCAGGCACCCGAACACGGCCTCCGACCTCCAGAAGCTTCCGAGAGCGAACACCGCGGTCTTTAACTGCTTCTGGTCCACTGGGACGCTTCTCTCGGCGCTGGAGATCCGATCTGGGAGCCTGATGCAGGTAACTCCGTAGGAGAACGAAGCTACCAGTAGGAAAAATAACCGCAAGTAGCGAGCCATTTCGTTTCTTGTATTTTCGGTTATTTTGGGGTTTTTTTTTTTTTACTGCTAATTTTTCGGTTGCTCTTGGTAGAGGACGACGGGAGAGGAGAGGAAGGATTTCCGGGCCGGGAAACTTATTTGACGGTCCACTTAGTTTGCTCATACATAGGCCTCTTGTTTATTTCTCTGATGGGCTTTTTAACGTGCAAGCTTTTAGGATGACAATAGCTCAAATCCGAATTGAATTTGAACCAATTTATTGTCGGGGGTATTTTTGTCTATGCAATTGCATTCTATTTTATTATTTAGTTTTCTAAATAAAATTACTATGTTTTCTCAATTTTCATGCCTTCCAATTTTTTATTTTCTAAATAACAAAATAAATCTCAAATTTCTTTACTTTCTTTTTTTAAATCTCTGATATTCGAAGTTGACCATGGTTAAATGCTATTTAGAGAATGACTCTATTGATGTTATCATTTACATTCACAAAAGATTGAAACGAAAACTATCTTAAGTAAATCAAATTACCTTTCCACTTTGACCATCTCTTAGTAGATTTTCCTTTCTATTTTTTGGATGAATCTCTGATATTCATAGTCAAACATTATTAGATCCTATTTCGTTTTAAGAACAACTCCCATAATAATATATTTTACATTCGTAAGATTTGAATTCAAAATTTTTTTAAATCTAAATCTTTTACAACTTTTTTTTTGATAAATAAAGTTGTATATTCTCCAAGATTTACCGCCAAAAGAGTAGAACACCACAGGCACTGTACCTTGTGTACCAGATAACTAACATCAGAACGAAGCTGATGTGCGCTATCTGAGTACTAGCGCCTAGGTACATCAGAAGCCCTAAGGAGAAAATCTTCCAAATACACCGAACCACACCAAAACAAACAACACAACGAGGAAATCACGGGGGTCGAAGGACAAAAAAAATCTGGACAACGTGCCGCTCGTTTAATCTCATGGAGGATATGAGAAGAGTCCTCCTCCTAGGAGGTACCAAAGGCAATTACAAGACGCCATGCCTCCACAGTAAGCTCTGCTTTAAGTTCATCGTCATGAGCCTCCAAGCCTGCCATAACAGAGCCAAAGGAGCGTGCCCAAGGAGGACGCGCCAGGGACTTGATCTTAAGCTTCTGCAACGACAACTTCAAAAGAGCAGCGGCCTTCTCCATGGGTTTTCTAACATGACTACTGGACCTGGTCGGTGACAAATTGAACAGGCAAAGCTTGATACACTTCCTGGCGCCAGCAACGCGCGACGACACGACAGAAGAGGCCGCGGCAACTAGAACATCACAAAATTGATCAAGCCAGCCCATAAAATCAAAACCAGAGGGAAAGTTGGGCTGCCCAGTAGCAACTGGAGAAACATGTTGTGCATTAGCCACCTCACAAGCAGCATCAAGCGGATGAACTTCTTTTAGAGTTGCAGCAGCCACACCAGTATTAGTAGAAGCAGTAGCAGCATCGAGAGACAAGAATGCAACCACTGGCACCACAGGAACAGGAGCAGCATCACCAATACCTGAAAGAGATCAGAGACAACAGAGACGGCAGCAGTAGGGAGTTGCCCTTCATCCACCAGCGAAGCCACTAGGCCGATAGGCTGCAACTCAGGCGATTGAGAAACCAGATCGTGGCCAGCAGCAACGACACTTAAAGATGATAAAGCAGCAGGGAGCAGAACACCAGCGGGATGCTGTACCTTATTGTCATGTACCTCAAACTCAACTCCAAGTTCTGGGATAGCACTCAGACCGATAGCAACAGGAGCACCTGAATGGAGGAAAGGAGCGGAACAGCCAACAGCAGCACATAAGAGAATGTGCCACATAGCCAAGAAAATAGGCTTCAAAACGATTACCCGACTCCGTGTAGCCTCGGTCGAGCACGAAAGACCTACTTCACAGAGTGACGTCGTGGCACAACAGAACAACCAGTCGTCTCATAGCTCGGGGGCGGACGCAGGGGACTCCAGAGTAAGGGTGAGCATTCGGATTATCCGAATCTGAACTATTAAAACTTTTCATTATCCGAACTATCTGAACTTATAATTTAACTATCTGAATCTAAATCTGAACAGTAAATTATCTGATATCTGATATCCAAAAAATTTTCAAATTTGGATACGGATAATCTGAATTATCCGATTTACCATCCATGATTCCATTAAAATGAAATATCTTCCAAATAATTACTTATAGTATTAAGCCCATTTGGACCACCTCTCACGGGCTCAACGTCAAATGGGCCTCAAGGCTATCCCGGGAAAAGATCGCTACGTGAAGACAAAGGTAAAAATATGGTAGACCCCACCACAATCGCCTGCTTACTAATTGGGAGCATTTGGGTCCCACTAGCATATCACAAGGAAGATGCCAGGAAGTTGTTAGCCAGCTCATAATATTCTTTATTCCATTTTTTTCCTTTTGCTTACACATGTATAGTTTTGGTTATATATTTTGTACGCTTGTACAGAGAAAGCAAGTAAAAGAAAATGAGGATAATTTTTCCTCCCAACTGGGTCTTCTTCTTCCTTGCATCCTTACTCTCTTTTCACCATTAAACCTTGATCCAAAGCTTCGATTCTCCAAATATTGACATGGTATCAGAGCAGACAAACTAGATCTACACTCACTAAACCCCAAGATCAGCCATGGCTTTGACTCCCGAGAAAACCACCCCTTCCTCTTGGACCACGAACAAAACTAGTCCATATTACTTTCACTCTAGCTAGACACCGACTCTGGTTCTCTTTTCATCCCTGCTCAATATGTCTAACTACTACTCATGGAGCAAGTCCATGCTCCTCACCCTGGAATGCAAAAACAAGGATCAATTCATTGATGATTCTATCAAGCCACTGCGTCGCAGTGATGCTCAGTTCTCGGCCTGGAAGAGATCCAACAACATGGTCCTCAATTGGATCATCCGATCTGTGGAACCATCTATTGCCCAGTCACTACATCGATTCGAGAATGCTGAACATGCTTGGAGTAACCTCAAATAGAGGTTTGGCCGTGGTGATGCCGTGTAGATCAGCAACCTTCTGGAAGAGATCCACAGTTTTCATCAAGGTGCGTTGTCTGGTACAAATTACTTTACCCAGTTTCAAACTCTTTGGGACCAACTAGAAGAGCTACAGCCTATACCAAGCTGTGAATGTGCCAAGAAGGAAGAAGATGAAGATCTTGATGAAACATGTGAGACCATTCGTACTGTTAGAGGTTATTATGACACTAATCAGATTATTCATTTTCTTAAGTGGCTAAATGATAATTATGCCAGTGTTAGATCATAAATTTTGTTAAGTGATCCCCTGCCTTTGTTGCCCGAGCTCTTTACTTGGCTCATCAACATGAGCAGCAGTCCTTGTTACCTACACAAGTTGCTCCTATGACTCATGGATCTGTTCAAGAATTTAGCACTTTTGCTGCTCAGGGGGCTGGTAATTATAAGAGGAATTGGAATCCCAGTTGGAACTCGAATGGTAAGAAGCCGCAATGCACTTTTTACAACCTCTTTGGTCATACTGTTGATAAGTGATATAAGAAATATGGTTACCCACCTGGTTTTAAGTTTAGATCTCCCACTCGAGATCCAGGGTATCAAGCTAACCCACGGATGGCCAATGTGACAACTCCTAATTCTTGACAAGGTACAACTAAGATTTCTCAGAAACTCTCTAAGTTGTGTTTGAGTACAGAGCAATGTTCTAGCCTCATGTCCATCCTACAACAATCCACCCTCTCCTCTAGTAATACCAAGCCATCTCCAGGTAGTTCATTTAGTCACTCTCATCAGGTTCACTCCACCTCATCTGTCATTCCCTCCACATCAGGTAGAGTTATCACTTCTCTTATAGGGTCCTTTTCTTCCTTTACTAATCAGACTTGGATTGTTGATAGTGGAGCCACAGATCATATTTGTTATTCTCTTGATTTGTTCCTCGATTTTCAGATTTTAAGTGACACACATATCCTCTTACCCACAGGTTCTAGAGTACAGGCTCATCATATAGGAACTGTCCAACTTTCTGAATTTTTAATTCTCAGAAACGTGCTTCATGTCCCTCATTTTACCTTTAATCTCTTGTCAGTCAGGCAATTGCTCAAATCCTCTTCGTGTGTGGCTCACTTTACAGCTGATTCATGTTTTATCCAGGACCTTACTACCCGGAAGATGATTGGTAAAGCTGATTTGACCAAGGGACTCTACCTTCTGCACATGGGACCATCACAACATTCTAAAACCATGGCAAGCCTTCAGCTTATTCATAATGATTTAGCACTATGGCATAGCAGGTTAGGACACCTACCTACTTCAAAATTGCAGTCCATAAAATAGTTTGAACCAACCATAGACATCCTAGTACCTATACCCTGTGAAGTCTGTCACTTTGCCAAACATAGGCGTCTTCCCTTTCCAATTAGTGAAACAACAGCAATGCAAAACTTTGATCTCATTCACAATGACATTTGTGGCAAATATAGCATTCCCTCTTATGATGGCTATTCCTATTTTCTAACTATTGTTGATGATCACAGTCGAGCTTTATGGACATATTTAATGCGAAACAAAAGTGAAGCACGCCATCTCATTGAACAATTTTGCATCATGATTGAAAGATAATTTTTTTGTAAAGTTAAGTGCATTCATAGTGACCAAGGAAAAGAGTTTTACATGACTGATTTCTTTGTTAAAACTGGCATTCGTCATGAGCTTTCTTGTGTGCAAACTCCCCAACAAAATGGGCGAGTAGAAAGAAAATATCAGCATATTCTCAATGTAGCTAGATCAATCTGCATACAGGCACATTTACCTCTGGTTTTCAGGAGCGATTGTATTCTTCATGCTACATACCTCATTAATAGAGCACCATCGATTGTTTTAAAGCACAAAACTCCTTTTGAAGTTCTGCATAACCAGCCACCTAAACAGAGGCATATTAAGGTATTTGGTTGCCTATGTTATGCTTAAACTCTTACTGCTGGGAGAACGAAATTTGAACCAAGATCTGCACCTTTTTTATTTCTTGGCATAGTTACCCAGATTAAGGGTTATAAACTTTACAATCTCTGCACACATGAAATTATTTTTTCAAGTGATGTCATCTTTTATGAGAATATTTTCCCTTTTCAAAACCAACATATTTATAACCAGACTACATTCCAACCATACTTGCCATCTGATCTTGTCTTTCCCTCTGCTAGTCCCATCACTAACTTATTAGTCGAGTTCCCTGACCCTCCCGATCAGATTCCAGCCTCACCACATCACCTTCTACCACCTACACCTCTATCTGCAGAATTACCTTCTCCATTGCCTGCTCCACCTGTTGTTGAGGTTCCCATCAGAAGGTCAGAGAGGACTCATAATCCTCCAGCCCGTTTAACATATTACATCTATAATTCAGCTATTCATACCAACTCATCATCCAGCCAGGTCGATATTCTTTATCCTCTTACATCTTTTTTCTGTCTTGATCATTTTTCTGCTGCTCATAGATCTTTTTCCTTAAGTGTCCTTGCTGCCTTAGAACCAAAAACCTACACTGAAGCCATTAAGCATGATTGTTAGACTAAAGCCATGGCAGATGAACTTGATGCTCTACATTTAAACCAAACTTGGGAACTAGTACCATTACTTGCAGGGAAGAAGGTAGTTAAATGTAAGTGGGTGTTCAAAGTAAAGCAAAATGCAGATGGGACAGTAGAGAGACATAAAGCCAGGCTGGTCGCCAAAGGCTATACACAGGCTCTTGGCATTGATTTTCTGGATACCTTCTCACTAGCATATGGAACCTCTCCTTGCATTGATTAACCACTGTACGAACTCTCCTTGCCCTTGCTGCTCGAAATCACTGGCATATGCACCAACTTGATGTTAATAATGCCTTTTTGAATGGTGATTTGTTAGAGGAGGTATATATGGAACCTCCTCCTAGTCTCTTGCTTGACCCCACGCATCGTGGGATGGTTTGTCGCCTCCGGAAGTCTCTTTATGGCTTGAAACAAGCCAGTCGTCAATGGTTTGTCAAGCTGACCTCACTCCTACTCACTTTTGGTTTCCGTCAGTCTTCCTCTGATCACTCTCTCTTCAGCAAGGGTGAAGATTCTCAATTCACCATTCTTCTTGTATATGTTGATGATATCGTGTTGGCTGGAGCTGATATCTCTGCAATTGATGTTGTCAAGATTTTTCTACACCAAAACTTAAAGATTAAAGACCTTGGTCATCTTAAATATTTTTTTGGATTAGAGATTGCTCGGAATTCCTCTGGTTTGCATGTTTGTCAACGAAAATAAACCCTTGAGCTTCTCCGTGATTCTGGTTTTTTGGGATGTAAACCAGTTACTGCTCCTACAGAAGTGAACCTCAAGCTTGAACCTACTTCAGGAGTTCCATTAGATGATGGACCAATTCTCGATGATGATGATGATTAGGACCTTGATCCAGATGAGGTGATCACGTCCTCCACCTACAGACGTCTTACTGGCCGTCTCATTTACCTCACAAACACTGGTCCAGACATCACTTATGCTGTACAATAGCTGAGTCAATTCCTTTCTTGTCCCACTAATGCTCATCTCAAGGTGGCTCATCGCGTTCTTAAGTATCTCAAAGGCTGTCCCGGTGCAGGCCTCTTCTACTCTGCAACGTCTAATTCTCAACTTAAAGCCTATTGTGACAGTGATTATGATGGTTGTCCTACATGTCGCAGATCACTCACGGGTTTTTCTGTTTTCTTTGGTGTCTCCCTTATTTCCTGGCGTTGCAAGAAGCAAGATACCATGTCTTGCTCGTCTTCGGAGGCAGAGTACCGCTCCATGGCCTCTGTCACAAAAGAAATTCAGTGGTTACGTTATATACTTGATGATTTTTGAGTGCCCAACACAGGTCCTGCCTCGTTGTTTTGCGACAATCAAAGCGCCATCTACATCACCAAAAACTCGGTATTTCACGAATGCACTAAGCACATTGAAGTGGACTACCATGTTGTTCGAGAGAAGATTCAACGTGGACTTCTAAAGACATTCCATGTCCCCACCGATCTTCAGCTCGCAGATGTATTCACAAAGGGGTTGTCTTCCTCTCACCATCAAAAACGTATTCTCAAGCTTGGAATGTGTGATCTCCACATTCCAGTTTATGGGGGGGATGTTAAGCCCATTTGGACTACCTCTCACGGGCTCAACATCAAATGGGCCTCAAGGCTGTCTCGGGAAAAGATCGCTACGTGAAGACAAAGGCAAAAATATAGTGGACCCCACCACAATCGCCTGCTTACTAATTGGGAGCATATGGGTCCCACTAACATATCACAAGGAAGATGCCAGGAAGTTGTTAGCCAGCTCATAATATTCTTTATTCCTTTTTTTTCCTTTTGCTTACACATGTATAGTTTTGGTTATATATTTTGTACGCTTGTACAGAGAAAGCAAGTAAGAGAAAATGAGGATAATTTTTCCTCCCAACTGGGTCTTCTTCTTTCTTGCATCTTTACTCTCTTTTTACCATTAAACCTTGATCCAAAGCTTTGATTCTCCAAATATTGACATATAGAAAACTAACTGATTGAGTCAACAAAGAAAATGTTTAAATCAAGATTTCAAACAAGAACTTTTATAAAGCTAAGAACAAGTATCGATCTAACTAAAGGTAAAAACAAATATCGATCTAACTAAATATTAACCTGCGGGCTTCTTATGTCCTACTACAGGATAATTTTTACCGAGACAAAAGCATAACAACATGGATAGAACATATGAGGGGTAGGAGCAGAAGTGATAACTCTGAGGCAGCCATCGGGGTCTTCAAGGATGGATTTTTAGGGTTTCAACAATTTGGGGATTTTGGTGGGGGTCGTGTTGCGAGCCTGGTTCAGAGAAGTGATGGTGGAAAAAATATCTTGTTCTATTCTATTTTCACATCCATTACATATATATATAAGGGGTAAACTTGGCCCATAGGCCCAAGTCACTTATTTCTTTTAAAGGTCTAATAAAAGCAAGGGAATGGTAAATTCTCAGCCCAAGCCCACTTAAAGTTCAGATAGTTCGGATATCCGAACTCAAATTTTTTTATCCGAATCTGAATCCGAATCTAAACTAAAAAGTTCGGATAATCCGAATCCGAATAGTAAATTATCCGAATCAGAAAATTTTTTCGAATTCGGACATCGAATATCTAATTAAATGTTCACCCATACTCCAGAGGACAATACCGATCCAAGGGAGGGTTGCTCAGAAACCCAGCGAGGGGAGCCTCTAGAGTTGTCTTGGATTAACTTAAGAGATAATTACTATCAGGACCCCAGGATATAGTCAAATAGACTCTGAGGACCCTGTAGTTTTTCTACTAATTACTGAGCCCCTGTAGTTTGGTTATTATTATACATTCCGATCCCTGGCTGATGTCAGCATTTTTTTCTTCCTTTTTTTGTCATAGAAATGACCAAAATGCCCCTCCCACTAAAAAAATTTAAAGTACGTGACCGGTGGCATCGTCGTCGAGACCGCCACAGGGATTAAACTCTCACCGAACCACCACCAATTAACGCAAGCGGGAGGCTGCGATGAGGACGCAAGCGGGAGGCTGCGACGAGGCTCCGGTGGGGCTCCATTCACGTGAGGCTGCGACGAGGGCGCAAGCGGGAGGCTGCAACGAGGCTCCGGTGGGGCTCCATTCGCGTGAGGCTGCAACGAGGACGCAAGCGAGAGGCTGCGACGAGGCTCCGGTGGGGCTCCATTCACGTCTTCGGTGAGCGCTTGCTGATCTCCTTGGAGTACATCTAGAGGATCTCGATCCCGTCATCGACACCGGCCAGGACAGAGCCATTGGTGTTGCCGCCGGCGACACCGAATGCCTCCTCCTCGATGCGGCGGGCTGCATCGGAGGTTGATGAGTGTGAAAACACTCTATCATCTATGTATGTTTTAGTATCGATTTTCCATTATTTCTAGTGTTGTTGTGTGTTATTTATCGTTGTATTGTTATATATCGTGCTTTGAACGTTTTAGTGTAGTTCGTGTGATTTTCATTACGTTTTGTTCATGTTTATTACTAGGACACTATGTGGTGATGCAAGGAGGATATTGGTGCACTTTGGAGTGTGTCATAGGCGAGCGGATCTGCCGGGACGATTGGCGTTTTACGAGACCCAAGAAAGCGCGGAGCAAAACTGACCCCTTACAACTCAAATACCGATAACTTTCTCATCCGAAGTCCAATGGAGGCAAGCAAAGTGGCACTGGAAAGAAGACATCCGGAGCTACAACTTTGTCTTGATGGACTTTTTCAAATTCGGAGTCCAAGTAGGAGGAAAATTGCGTCCAAAGTTGACCTTCGAATCTGCCAACAAATCTGACGATAGGGCCTCATTTTAGGATTTGTTTTGGGCCCATTTTTGGGCATGAATAGTAAATTTCGTGGCTGGCACTTTCTAAGCCAAAAACTTGTATAAATAGCTTCCTTGGCTTATTTTGGAAGCCAACTAACTAGAACCTTAGACTTTGAGATATTTAGCTAAAAACACTCACCAACTCCACTCTCTCTCTCTCTTTTGGAAGAGAACTTGGCTCACCATTGTTGGAGTTTTGTAGAGAACTTGAAGGAGAACTTTTGGAAGCTTGAAGATCATCTTGAGCTTTCTCTAACCCTCTCTTTTATGTTCATGCTTTACTTGCTTTATTTAATGGATGTGTTTAGTTGTGTAGTTGATATGTGTGAGTAGTTGATTAGTGAGTTTGGTGCCTTGATGGCACTTACTTAGCCAATGGTTTAGGGGCTTAACATGCCTAGGTATGTGTACTAGTTAATGAGCTTAATGCTTAATCTCGTTTGATCACCTTGATTATGAATATGGTTAATATTAATCGCCGAGAGGGGTTAGGATTAACGGACCATTTAACTAGTTGAGTAGAAACCTATTGATGAGAGATCACCTTAGGTGACTAGTTGTCCAAAGGATGGTGATTATAGTTGGTATTTAGTTAGATTAGATGGCTAATTTGTTGCGAGAGCGTGGTTAGTTCATCTAAGTCTAGTTAAGAATCGATTTAGACTAGTTTGTCGTGAGAGCGTTGATTAGTTGCCTTCGAAACATTCAGACCATATCATGAACTTAACAAACCCCATAAGCCATTTGGTTATTTAGGTTGTCATTGGTACCAAGCTCACTCTTGTTTTAAGTGTTTAAACCATCATCTTGTTTAGTTGCATTTTTATTTCAAGTAGCATATTGTGTTTGGAATTGACACCTCCATTTCTTATAGTCCTAAACTAGTGGTAGAGTCGAGTTTGCGGCCTAGCTTAGTCCTTGTGGGACGACAATCTCTTATTTACTCATTATTGCAAGAGGGGTGAAAATCTTTCATTTCAGAGGCCTCCTCGCGGGGGATGATGCCACACCGTTTGGAGAGGACAGATTTGGTGGATAGAGGCTCGATTAGACGGGAGATGACGGCGGCGCGGAGGGCTCTTTTTGTTTTTTTAAGTGGGAGGGGCATTTTGGTCATTTCTATGATTAAAAAAAGGAAGAAAAAAAATGCTGACATCAGTTGGGGATCGGAATGTATAATAATAACCAAACTACAGGAGCTCAGTAATTAGTAGGAAAACTACAGGGTGCTCAGAGTCTATTTAACTATACCCTGAAATCCTGATAGTAATTATCTCTTAACTTAAAGTTGTCTTTCATTTCTCATTTGTTCCTAACACAAAGGGCAAATTACGCAGCTATGGTATCAGTCACAATGAAGAGAATCACATTTCCTTGCCTATAATTTAGGAGATCTATCAAAGCACCAGCCGTCATCAATACTAGGAATGATATTGCTTTAATTTTTATTGGATCTGAAAGTTTGAGAATGATATTACTTTAATCTTTATTGGATCTGAAAGTTTGAGCACTTCAAATTCATCTGTATTCTATTCCAAAAAGGGAACTGCGATGACAATGCTTTTGCACTCTACTTATGCATTCCTTTCGACTCTATGTCCTAGGTATTTTTTTCTCAAAAAAATATCCGGGTAATTTTCCAAAAGGGGTTAATTTCTCCGACAATTCTCTGAATGGGGTTGTCAGGAGATGTTTTCCTTGTCTGGGGTCGAGTCAGAAACCGCTCAGCAGGTTATAAGTCAATAGGCTCAGACAACCCCAGACAAGGAAAACATCCCCTGACAAGCCCATTCAAAGAATTGTCAGAAAAATTAATTCTCTTTTAAAAAATTACCCAAAATATCCTGGGTACCTTTGTTTCTGAATTGGAACTAATCAAGAATGTCCTCGTAACGCGCACCATGCAAATGCAAGTTTTGGGCCGCTCAACTTTTTCTCACTTAAACGTAACTTGCCTTTCAAATAACTCTTGCCCAGAAACCACCGATTTTTTTATATACCTTTTTTCGCTTCAAAATAAGCTCAGGGAGATTTATATTTGCTATTAGGTTCGAGCATAAAAAAATTATTTAAAAAATAATAATCCAATCCGAATATCAAATTTTTAATATAAAAACTCAAGTCAAGTAGCTAATATGTAACGTTATTGAATAAGACGAAATATAATACCTCAACGAGCAAAACAATCGTAACTAAGCCAATAGCAATCAAGCCATCCAAAGGAAACTAATAGCAATTAAAAACCAACCAAAATCTAACACATTACATGATTTTCTTTCATGGTAAGTAATTAAGAATTTATCTCTTTAACAACTAAAACAACGAAACAAAATTTTTAACCCAAATTAGTCAAATGTCATTATATTCGTATGAAGTTTGACAAAGTGTGTTAAAATTTAATATGCAGAATCGTAAGTAACTTAAACTGGCTCCAAATTAAATTAGTAACCAAAATTCCTTGGAAACAAAGTAACAAAATAAACAGCAGATCCGAGGTGAGCGAAGTCAAAATGGCGTCAATTGAACTGAAAAACCTCTCCGTTACAGAGTGTCACCCCTATAAATATTAAATACCCCCGCGCTTCAGCGTGCCCACATCGCCATCACCAATCAACTTTCTCTCGCTAACTCCCAATCTCTTTCATTTTCTTACACGATCCGGATCCGAACCCGAATGGCGACCGAGAACATTTCCGTCCGGACGGGGAAAGTGGCCCTCATCACGGGGATAACGGGCCAGGACGGGTCCTACCTAACCGAGTTACTGCTGACCAAAGGGTACACCGTCCACGGCCTGATCCGGCGGTCGTCAAACTTCAACACGCAGCGGATCGAGCACATCTACATTGACCCGCACAACGCCAACAAGGCCAAGATGAAGCTCCACTACGCCGACCTCACCGACTCCTCCTCCCTCCGCCGCTGGCTCGACACCATCCTCCCCGACGAGGTCTACAACCTCGCCGCCCAGAGCCACGTGGCGGTCTCCTTCGAGATCCCGGACTACACCGCCGACGTCGTCGCCACCGGCGCCCTCCGCCTTCTCGAGGCCATCAGATCCCACGTTGCTGCCACCGGCCGGGCCCACATCCGGTACTACCAGGCGGGGTCCAGCGAGATGTTCGGGGCCACCCCGCCCCCCCAGTCCGAGACGACGCCGTTCCACCCGAGATCGCCGTACGCGGTCTCCAAGGTCGCCGCGCATTGGTACACCGTCAACTACCGCGAGGCCTACGGGCTGTACGCGTGCAATGGGATTCTGTTCAACCACGAGTCCCCTCGCCGCGGGGAGAATTTCGTCACCCGGAAGATCACCCGCGCAGTCGGCCGCATCATGATCGGCCTCCAGGTACACTAACTAACTAACAGGTCTCGAGTTTGAGCTCGTTCAAAACAGTGCAACGTGGTGATGTTTGGGTTGGTGCATTTATTTATTTTAAATGTGATGTAGAAAAAGCTGTTTCTGGGGAATCTTAGTGCGTCGAGGGACTGGGGGTTCGCGGGGGACTACGTGGAGGCGATGTGGATGATGCTGCAGCAGGAGAAGCCGGACGATTACGTGGTGGCGACGGAGGAGTCGCACACCGTGGAGGAGTTCCTGGAGGCGGCGTTCGGGTACGTCGGGATGAACTGGAAGGACCATGTGGTGATCGACAAGAAGTATTTGAGGCCGTCGGAGGTGGACAACCTGAAGGGGGATTCGAGCAAGGCGAGGAGGGTGCTCGGATGGAAGCCCAAGGTCGGGTTCGAACAGCTGGTTAAGACGATGGTGGATCAGGATTTGGAGTTGGCCAAGAGGGAGAAGGTGCTTGTTGATGCTGGATTCATTGATTCCCAATTTTAACTTGCGTAATTCCTTACTGGTCTATTTACTGCTACAGAGTTACAACAGAGGGGGAGGCAGGTAATATGTTTTTATTAAATATCGTCAGCTGTTTAATTGTATTTTGAAATCAATTAATTGCGTGTACGAGCGACCATGTAATGTTGGATTATTGATATGGGACTTGTTACACGCAATTGGTACTACACTACAGTTGGGCTCTTTAGACCACCAATAATTCTTTTACACATGCTACTTTGTTAATATTTTCATACCCGGTCTGGCTAAGTAAGTAATTAAGGTTCGAATTTAATAATACATCTAAACGCAAGTCGTCGCAACTCCATCTCCATTTGTTGCCCCGTTTTTATTGGGATATTGCTTCCTGGAACAAGTTTCGTTTATTCAAAAAAAAAGAGGCGCTGCTCGTTTTGTTATACTCTATAGTGGTCCCAAACTCAGTACTTTTAATTTAGACGAGAGATCAGCTGACAGGTATCTACACTCAATATTTTTAGAGCAAAATAGTCATAGGTTAAACATCATTGTATTATTGAGTCCCTGGTTTTAATAAACAAATAATTTGCATAATTAACGAATAATTCTTTTACATATGGTACTTGTTAATACTTTCATACCCGGTCTGACTAATTAATTAATAAGGATAACTTAGTATTATTTAGTCCCTGTTATTTACTGAACCAACTAATCAGTCTTTCGACCTAAATTCTGGCCACTATTCCGGCTTAGACATCATTGTAATGTCCAAAATACCCCTGATATTATCCGAAAATTACATAATTGCCCCAAAAACATATCTCCCGGCTTCACGGTTCATCCCTTCTTCTCCATCCCAAATTTTAACCAAAACCAAAATTAAATCAATCTATGGCTTCCAGCTCCCAATTCGTCACCCGCGAGAAACCGAAGAAGAAGAAGAAGTGGCGAAACCAACACCAATCGGAGCACGACGACACCGTCTCACCTGCCACGTCATGTCCCGAACCCCCAGAGATGATCTAGGGACAGGTAGAGGTGGTCTATGATTGGGCCCTGCCCATCATAAGGTACTTTTCTCCGGGTAGGACTCGGCGTGGGGCAAACCGGGCATCGAGTTCTACCGGAAGGTGGAGGAGAATCGGAAGGGGTCGGAGAGGATGGAGTTGGTGTTGCCGCCCCCGGGGAGTCTAACGTAGAGTTCGTGAGCGAGGCCGCGTCGAGTCAACTCTGTACTTGTGCTTGGGGTCTTGATAAGGAAAATGAGACCTTGAAGATTTTTTTAAAATTTTTTAAATTTTGGACAGGCTTTAGGGCAATTTTGGTATTTTCAATGTTATCTTGTCGGAACAGTGACCGGAATTCGGTCAAAGGACTGATTCGTTGGTTTAGAGTAAACCACCTGGGACTAAACAATACTTCTTCAAACATCAAAAAGCTATAACTATTTTACCCATATTTTTATGTTGGGATGAAATTTAATACGGAAAGACATTAACGAATCCCCCAAAGAATTAACTTGGATTTCATTCCCAGGTTAATCGTACTCCTCAAGTTGAGCGGTCGGCTAACGTCTTATCAAACCTTAATCAACCTTGCTGCTATACATTAATTATGCTCTAATCTATAGATCACACGGTAGAGTGCATGATCAACAATGAGTATAGGCAGCTGCAAGTACAAGAAATCGAGGTTAGAGAGAGTTAGTCTAACTTGGGCACAATAGGTAGCGAATCCGGTACTTCTGCAGCACATGGCGGAGTTGATGACCCGCAGCTGATCTCTGATCCAGCTGTGGAAACTGCAAAAGGCTTTGTAGTCAACCGAAGCGATTCGGGCCCCTCCAAAGCAATCCTCTTGCATAAAGCATCACAATTGCTTATAACCTCCGTCAATCTTCCTTTGAGCTCCCCAATCTCCACCTGCAGCGCGTGAACTGAAGGCATGTTTTCCAAATTAAAAGTCGATGGAGGCTTTGGCAGCGAATGCGATGAAACAAAGAAGAAACTAACAACGTGCTAACCATCAACATGCATTTTAGTGAGTAAAAAGGGGGGGTCCAGGAATAATGTGAAGTACCAGCTACTCTTTGATTGTGGAGATTACCGAATAGAACCACACAAATTTACTGTTGTTCAGTACCTTCCGAGAGATGTTGTGACGTAGTTCTCATAGCTGAGACGGAATAATTAAATCTTTGTAGGAGTTTGCTCGCCAGAGCATCTGCAACTTCGATCTTATTCTCAATCTCTTCCTGCAATTATTCCAATACATCAGATGTAGGTATTCTCTAAGCCTCCACTTGGTAAATAACCAATTAGCCAATGACGGAAACTACCCTAGTTAAATGCCCACTTGATTGTGTTATCAAGCTGCTAACCTCATCTAACAAATAGAATCTAAAATCAAGTAACTCTTAATTGTTATCCAATAAGTACATTATGGACTCATTTCGTGCCATCGGATGCAATCCACTTAACTGCTATACTAGATACTCTAGCTAACAATGCCAAAAACAAGAGGCACAAACCTGGTTCTTGCAGATTTCTTGCGTCCTCTTCTCCTGCCACTCGCGATACATCGAGAAGAGCTCAAGAAGAACCTTTGGGTCCACAATAGCTACACGGACCATCAACCAACAAATCACACAAAAAGAAACAAATTCTAAAAAATCTAAAACAGAATGGAAGGAAATCGTATATGCTCGTCGAAATGCAACATTTTCTTTCGTATGGTCCGTAGAAAACAGCGACTCCGCGCTTGGCCAAGCCTCGTCCTCCAGCTCAATCCTTGGTAACCATACATTCAGTACAAAGAGCCAGACAAACAAACGAGAAAGAGGCAGCCATGTAACAAACCCGGAGCAGAAGAAGAGGACGGCTTCCGGACCAGAATCTCCGTCAAGCTACTCTCCTCCGATGGAAGATTCGTCAGTAACGGTCTCGTCTACGGTTCAAAATAAACACACCAAAAACTAATCAACCACCAAAAAAAAAAGACAAACAGGCGCAAGAAGCTTCTAATCGACACTGGATTGATGGAAGAAAAGAAAGTAGCGTACGATCTGGAGGGAGCCGAGCCTCTCGAGGATGGGGTCCACCGATTCCGACCGCTCCGATACGGTGGTGATCCCGTCGTTTAATCCCTATAACGGCCGTCCAAAGAAACGGTGAGAGCTACGAGAAGCTAGTGGATTAACCGACGGCGGTAACGGAGAGCAGTTCTCACTGACCTGGAGGCTTGAGGTGGAGGACAGCGCGGATTCCGACGCGCCCATGTCGTTGTACGGGTCCCTGGTCGGGTCGGGTCGGGTCGGGTCGTCCAAGTGGTGGACGGGGCGGGAGAAGCGAGAGGATCTTCGTTTCCCCCCGGGTATCTTTTGGGTTTTGGTGCACGTGACTTTATTGGTCTGGGCTTGAGCCTAGATCTTGGGCTTATTAAATGTTTGGTTATTTAGAAGCAGGCCCAAAAGTCATTTTGCCCGATTAAATATAACGGGTCGAGATCTTACACCAAGAACTGATTTAGAACGATGTAAAATTTTCAACTTTTTAAATAAGGAGGCGGGCAGCAAGCCAACCACGAATGCAATTCTACCGCTACGTGAGCTGTGTAATAACTAATAACAATGTTTAATGAGTGGCTAGATTAGGTCTAGTAAAAAGTCAACTTTCCACCAAAAAATAAAAAATAATAAAAGTCAACTAAAACCTTAATAGAATAATGGTTGATTTATGGGCTTCACCATAAAAAAAAGTCAAAACGGCATATATATAGTAGATATAAAATCAATTGTGTAGATTGGATTTGATAAATTCTGTATAAATAAGATGTAAACATACTTACAACTGTCATAAAAACGGATGTACATGATTCTAGGACCGACTACTTTTATCTGTTTTTTCAGATCTTGTACTCTATATGTATAATTGTAAATTTTGATAATATAAGATGATCAGACTTTCTTATTCATTACAGAGTGATTACATGAGTATTTATATACGAGAAGAGATTAGGAAGATAACTATCTAACTAATGACTACAAGATTACAACTAATTATACATTCAAGAAAATTAATTAATACAAACATCACATTGGAGAGAGAGATAGGTGGGCGTAACTATATGTTGGAGACCGTTGGACACGAGACACGGGGAAGGTGGAACTAGTCGTTACTCTAAGTCTTCAAAACTGGATTCTAGGAATACAACCAAGACGATTCTTAGATGATGATGATCAAACCATAGAGATCATCATCACATTCACACCTTCATTCTCAACACTCCCCATCAAGTTGGGGAGTGTATATCAAAAACTCCCAACTCACTGAGGTGATAATCAAAGGAAACGCTTCAAAGAAGTTTGGTAAAAATATTCGCAGTCACTGGGTGTATATGGTGTAGCAATGATTTTCTCTTAGACTTTGTCTCATATAAAGTAATAGTCAATCTCTAAATATTTAGTCCTTTCGTGGAACACGGGGGTTGGAGGTGATGTAAATGGCAACCTTTTATCACAATGAATAATTATTGAACATTGGATTGAGATCTTTAATTCTTCAAGGAGGCTATTGTTGCAGGAAAAAGAGAACAATAACTCGAGATGGATTCATAGCGGTTGTCCCAAGGTCTAGTCTCGTAATGGTGATATATATGAGTTTACCTATAGTTCTTTGGAATTGCATAATATCTGCCACCATTTCACCTTCATTATTGGAGATCTTAAGATTAGGTTCAACTGGTATTCTAAATGATGTTAATCCGAACTTTTTAGTTTCCTCTAGTAAATCAAGAACATGCTTTCTTTGGTTTAAAAAGATACTTTTGGAAGAATATGTCAATTCAACACCAAGAAAGTACTTGTCTTTCTTTAATATCATATTTATGTTAGGGCAGCAGCAGCGATTTCAATAGGCCCATGCACAACAACAAAGAGATATAAAATAATTAAGCACTGAGGACACGCGATATATATGGTTCGGTCAACTAACTTACATTCACGAGGGTAGAGACAATCTTCACTATGATATAGAGTACTTCTGATACATAGGCTATGACCAGGCTACCCGCCTCAAGTTCTTCTCCCTGCCTACACTACTGCACCATTGTGTTTAGCCCGATGAACCCTAAACCATGCCCTTCTATTTATAGGAACTAGACCTCACATGCTAAACAGAAAATAGAGTTCCTACCTAATTAGAACTCCTATTACATTAGGAATATCACTAAATAGGATTTGAGATATTTTTAACAATTTTAACATTCTTTTTAATTAAGATTTAACTCATTAATAATGAATTTAATGTCACTTGTTATCAATATATCACTGATATAGATTAACACTATAACATTATCTTGTTGCCTATCAGAAACAAGTAGGCTAGAATCTGAATAGCATTTGTTGAAGCCCAAGTTCATCAATTCACCACTTTGTCTATTGTAACATGCATGTGAAGATTGATTCACATCCATAAGTGGCCTTGTAAAATTTACATACCTTGCTGGAAGATTACTCGCTAAGATGAGGAGGTGGTTAAGATAAACTTCTTCTTCTAGCACTCCTTCTAAGAACACATTCTTGATATTCATGTGTTCCATTTTCTAATTTTGATTAATAATAATAGAAATTAAGATATGAATGGTGTTCATTAGGAAAAGAATGTAATTTAAGAAAAATGTTAGAATCAATTTCATGGGTAGGATATGGATCTAGAATTTGATCCCGATGGTCAGAATCTGGAATATCAATTCCATGAGGTCGATATTTGTATAAATAAGATGTAAATATACTCACGACTATCACAAAAACGATGGACATCATTCTAACACCGATTACGTTTATCCAATTTTTTAGATCTTATATTGTATATGTATAATTGTAAAGTTTGATAATAGAAGATGGGTATTTATATACAACAAGAGATTAGGAAGATAACTAGCTAAACTAACGACTACAAGATTACAACTAATTATACAATAAAGGAAATTAAATAATGTGAACGTTACATGGGAGAGAGGAGAGAGACGTGTGTAACTCTCTTTTGGAGACCATTGGACGCGAGACGCGGGAAACTGAAACTAGCCGTTACACCAAGTCTCTAAACCTGCAATCCAAGAATAAAACTAAAATAATTCTGAAATGACGCGGGAAACTAGAACTAGCTGTTACTCCAAGTCTCCAAACCTGGATTCCAACTGGAATGATTTTAATCAACCATAGGGATGATCATCACATTAACTCTTTAATTCTTAACAATAATTCTAAGCGTACAACCATTAGGAAGAGGGAACCTCAATGAAGGAAAAAAAATGAGAAAACATACTATATATTTAGGTGAAGACAAAAATGTCAACAAACTTGGTATACCATAAAATTTGAAAAGCACTTAAATGGTACTAAATAACTAGTCATAATTATGTTATAATACAGACAACTTATGTGCTTGGAATCTGACGTAGGGAGTGACGCCTAAAATTAAACTCCCAAGTACCAAGATCAACTCACACCTGAGTTGAAGTAGTTGAATCAAATTTTAGTTCGAGTCATTGAAACGAAGTAGTATCATCAAATAAATGAGAGAGAGATTTTATAAGAAAAATTAAACTCCCAAATGGTCTAAAAAAAGAAAAGTAAATAATTGACCAAAAACGAAATGACGCCTCTCTGAATTTAGGGTTCATCTCTCCTTTCTCCTATTCGCGTCCCTTCCCTTCTATTCGCCTCTTCTCATCCTCCATCTTCTCTCCATATAAAGAGAAGATCGACTCTTGTCTCTTGCCGCTCTCCTTTTCGTTTTTACTCTTTTTTGTTTTGGATTTAAAATCTGTAAGTTCGCTTTAAGCTTGTAGCTGGGAATTAAATCGAGAAACCGGTTAATCGAATTAGAGCGAGAAATCGATAGAGAGAAAAAAAAATGACCCGGTCGAGGAAATCGAACAGGGTTTCGTGGGCACCGGATCCCCATCTCCGTCAGGTATATTTAATCATGATTTTTCATTTCCAGAAATCAATTAATTTCAAAAAAAGAAAAAATTGGGGGTTTTCCTGCGTATCGAGAATTAATTAACGAGAAAAAAGAATGTACCTTTAATTTCTACGTGATCTTGGTGATGCAGAGTGCCCCATCTTCCTGCGGTTAATTAGGGTTTTTCTGGTTAAAGACGAGGACGTTCCTTTAGCTAAAAAAAAATGGTTTGGTTATTGAAAAGACACTGGCGTGATGGAAATTGATTAATTGTGATCCTTGGATTTCTGTTGACAATTAATTGATTAATCGTTTTAAATCGGATAAGCTGCATTAAATCTAAGTTTGAATCTACAAATGAAGGAAAAAGTTTGGTGCCTGTCTAAATCTTGTTGGAGAAGTAGCTTAAACGAGGTTGCTGCGTGAAACAGCTGCAAACGAACTTTCAATCTTCATGAAGTTTGTGATGATAATAAAGGTCTCAAGTCCCATTGTGCGAATTGCAACGTGCATGTTTTGGAGACCTGTTTCTGTCGGTATGAACTTCGTTCTGGGCGAGCATTGTTGAGGGTTCGGGATCTTACGTTCGTTGGCTAGTTAGAGTGTATGGATTTGTATTTTTCGATCTGTGTTTGATGTGCTTTTGGATTTATTATGTTGTTAGATTTGCAATGGAAACCGTCGTGCTGGTTTCCTTATCTAGCTTTTGAGAGTAATGAGGGCAAAAAAAACCCAGTTATTTACCAGATAGATGAGTGTTGCATGTGTTCTTGCTGCCGCGAGCTATCGAGTTGGTACTAGCTAGAGTTTGGTCCCGGTTGTTTGAAGATTAGAAATAGTGATTCTGCCTGCATTGGCAGTAAGAGTGTTTAGGTATCCTAACAAAGCAGGGAGGTAACTAGACTTGCAAAGCTCGAGACAACTCGACCTTTGCAGCTATATAGGTGATTGCGTCGGCATTAACATCCAATTTAGGTATCAAGCTGATTAGAACTTGCTTCATTTCGATGTTCGCTACAGTGAGCAGTCGCCAGAAACAACACTTGTTTAAATTGCATATTTACATACTTGCTAGATTCAAGTAGCATTATTATAGTCTTCAGCCTCCTCGGGTCCTTTCTTTTGCCAGGTGATTATTCCTTTAGCTGATTACCCGCAATGTTTCCGTTACTTTTTAGATTGATGGGCGATATCATCCTTTCATTTTTTATCTGAGCTAACCGTTTCGTGTGGACTGACTTGCTATTCTGCATTCGCTTATGGATTTGAACAGGTGAAGCGTTTCTTATCTGATGATTGTCCTTCTGAAGTTACTGTGCCAGCTAAAGAGCATATCTTTAGAAAGCAGCATACACAGCGTCTGGAGCATTCAAAAGGTCAGAAAGCTAATGACCTTCCCCCGGGTTTTGAAAGCATGCCCAAGTTCAGAAAAGTGAATCAGGAAGCACCTCGAATCCCGAAGATCGAGTGGAGCTGCCCTCCTAGGGTAAGATGATTCCTTGCTTGTTTTGTTTATTTATAACCAATTACGGTCCGGAGCTATGCGCTATTATGTCATGTACGCCGGAATGATGTTTAGTGTCTTTTTACATTAATAACTTGCTTTATTGATTGCCAAACACAGTTTGTTATGAAGAGCGAATGGCAAGTGGCAGCCGGTGAAGAAAGTAAAGAAAGCAATGCTCAAAAGCTGAGGGAAATGAGAGTGCTGAAAGTGATGCACCCCTGTCTGTCGACCAACGCTCACAGGTACAGTTTTCTACCCTGTTTTGATTTGGTAAAAGTTGTTTATTCATGCAATTAAGATGTTTCCTCCCTTATTCTTTGTATAGCCTATATCTTCCATCTGGGGTCGAAGCTGAACATTGGGATGATAGCCTCACACCCGTTGTTCCGCTCGAAGAGGTTGCAGCTGATGTAGAACCCAACTCAGAAGATTCATCTAATCCACCTGCGTCTTCCCAGACGTCCCGGCCAACCCAAAATCTGAATCCTTTGGATATGCACAACCCTGTTTCCGAGCCCCTCGCCAGCCAAAATTCTGCATTACCCTACTCGGTTGCTGACCTTGTCACAGCTTTAGCTGTGATCGTGAAAAACACAGAGCAGAGCGACTTGATTGACACCGATTTGTTAGTCAAAATCTTCAGCCACCCAGAAATGATCCAAAATCTAATCAACTCCTATCCCGCAGCTGTTGAAACAGCTCCACCAACTGTTGCACCAAAACCTTACTTGATTCCCCCAGAGTGTGGTACACCTATACCTGCTACATCTTTAGCACCAACTTCGGTCGACGACGATAAGTCTAATGACGTACCCAGTTGGATGAAGCCCACATCAAAGCCAGGTATGACATCAATTCCAGCTTTAGCTCCATTGCCTGCGCCGGCACGTCCCGCCGTAAGCTCTCAATTCTTACATGGAGGTATGGCACTAACCCTACAGCCATGCACTGTCCCAGTTCCTGAAATGAAGCATGTATCTCTCCCGATCTTCATGCCACCTAGGCAAGTATCAGAAAACTTTCCCAAACCCGGTATGGTGCAGCCTGCTTTTATTAATGTTCCCCTTCAACCCTACGCTTTCACACCAAATGCTGCACCTAACCACCATCTAACCTACTCAAATGGAATGCCTACCCATCCAAATATTGTTTACCATGCTCCGATGGGAGCTGCGAAAATCGACACGATGAAGGACATGAACTATGTTAAGAACCTCGTTGGGGAACATGGAGCTAACGAGCAACAAAACCGACAATTCGGAACTCATAATGTTGTCTCACAGAACATGGAATTAACTCACGACTTAAGACCAGAGGTGGAACCCAAATTTCAGAAGCCTTGCTTATTCTTCACGAAACCTGCTGGATGCCGAAATGGTTCCAATTGCCCTTTTAAGCATGAAACGTCAGTTCAATTGCAAACTGGTAATGTTGGGAGGGCCCCAGGTGCAAAGAAAATGAAATTTGGTGGAGAAATTGAAGGGAGGTAATAATTAGAGCAACTTCTTTCTCTAAATCTTGGCTCCTAAAATAACTCTAAATGGGTGAAAGGAATCGGTAAAAATTCTTCTACAGATGGTGAAAAGTCTTAACAGTGGACAAGGAGGTGGTTTTTACTGCGGCTTACAAAGGAATTTGGATTTTTTTGGAAATAACTTTGAACTTAGTTTATAATCTTCTGGTTACCGGATTTTGCTTCAATTTCTCTCTCCCCTCTTCGGTTTGCTTGACAGTTGCTCATGTTGGCTTTGTTCCTTGGTGCAACAAATATATTACACCGGACTTTCTGCTAATGACAGACTATTATTATTATTTTTTGCTGGGTCGGGACAGAATATTGCTACCGGCAGTTTCTGTCCTGGCTGAAGAAACCTTAATTAATGTCTGTGTTTCGTAAATATGTAAAAATTGACAAACAAACAAATGGAAATTGATGTTGAATAGGAAGACATGCATTTAGAGTCAACTAGGTAATAGAATAAGTCGTTTAAAGGAATAGATGAAATAAACCTTTCTATATATACAAAAAAACTAATTAAAATCTTTTGCTAAAAATAGATCCATTTAACATCTAGTACTTGTCAATTTTTTCGGTTAGCAGTAATACATCATCGTGTCGTGTGATATTAATTTATGTCACATAAATATTAGTTAAATGACCCACTTCATTGAAACCCTCTCTATTTCTTCCTCACGAAAGAAGAAACGGTTTCTTATTAGGATGATTAGGGCTCCACTGATAAATCTTGGAACTCTTTCACAAATCTCTTGTTGTTGGTATCCATTTTGTGAAAAAAATTCACGGGTTTCTTGTGCATTTTCTTGCCCCACCGGTTGCCCCTCGAGTATCGGGGAGCTCCGGCTCTTGGCTTCTTCTTTGCCAAGCAAGCGGCTCCCTAACTTGCTACCTTTCTTCAACTAGCTGCTTCTCGTTGTCATATCTAATTTTACTCAACTTTTTCCCCCTCGTTCTCGCCGGACCGAAATCGGTGAGCTTGATTTGGCGAGAAAGAAGTAAGACGAAAAATTGCGGGAGAGAGTAGTGAATTGGAAAGTACTCTGCATTAATCTCTCGTAATATTGTGAATCTCTTGGTATTGTCGGTTTCTATTTTAAGAGACGATTCTAACGATAAATTTTTTATGTTTGAGTACACGTGTTGGCATTTGGAAGGGATAGTGGTCGTCATTTACTCATTGCTAGCTTTCTGGAATATTGGTGTACATTTTTGTCAATGAGATATCGGTTTTAAAATCAACAGAATAATACAATTTAATCAATACATTATAGACAAAAACCGAAGTATAATGATCTAACTTCGATAATCTACGGGCACCATCTCTGATATCATCAGACAAGAAAAATATTTTTACATGAAACTTTTTCGATAAATAATAAATTTCAACAGGATTGTATTTTTTTAATCCAACGTGGTCTTTCGAAAAAATTAAAGGGGCGGCAAGAAGAAAAATTGGAAAAATTATCAGCTCCACAAATGGACCTACAGAGGAGGATTTGACAGGGATTCGAGTACGGACGCCTTCACTGAAGGTGATGGAATACAACTTTTTAAAAAGGGAAGAGTTCGCCTAGGAGAATCATAATTTGCTCGAACACGGATTTCCCAAATATGAGCAAATTCGACTCCAAGTTAACAGCTCATCAGAATTCCGGTAAGGGTTATGGAAAAGAGGCGACCGGGGTCGTGTTGGATTTTGCATTTATTCTCATTTGACTTCGCGAGGTGGTCATCACCAGAAGTTACAATATTTTAGGATTGACCGTGCGGAATAGCTAATTAGAATTATTTTACGATCAATTACAATAGGTGATTCATTCAGGGAAGAACTAGATCTTACCTAACTTAGTGCGTTTTATGCCTTGATTATGTAGTTTCATAGGTAATTTTAGACGACTTATATTTACGAGTACCAAATGTGTAACAACAACAAGTGTGACAATTTGCTTTTGTGGCAGTTCTTTGGTAAATAAAATTTACTTATAAAAAAAGGTGTTGAAGAGAAGATGTGGGGGTTGAAAAAAGTGGGCGATACTTAACTAATGTTTATGTGGTATAAGTTGTCGAGTAACCGGTTGACAGCCAAAAAATTGATCTCGAGATATTAATTGGTCTGTTTTTACAAGTACGGAATGTTAAATAGACCTATTTCTAATAAAAAGTGATAATTAAATATTTTGTATATGTAGAGGAGTCTATTTGATCTTTATTTGGTTGTTTAAATAACATAATAGATGATTGGAGCCAAATCTTACGGCACTCCGATAAAATTAGAAATGTGACATCTCACGTAAACAAATATGACATTTCAGATATTTCAAACAACTGACGTTAGTGAATAGAACTTATTTGTAAAATCTTTATAGCTTAATCAAAAAAATTAAAATATAAAATAATTTCCTTTAAAAAGAATAAATAGATAATAGATTTTAACCAAAAAAAGAAAACAAATTAAAGTACCCAACAAGACAACATTTCACGCGGCTTTTACTCCCTCCGGGCTCCAACGAACTTCCTAAAGCCCACCATAAACCCCAAGCAAGTGGAAACACAAAACAGGCGGCCCACTCTGCAACGCCCCTAAAACGACACCGTATTCTCACCCGACTCTCCCCTATAAATACTCCCCAATAAAACCCTAGCTCCCCCAGTTCTCTCTCATTTCAACCGAATCCTCCCAGAAACCCTAATTCGGCGGAGAGATGGGTCGCGTGATCAGGGCGCAACGTAAGGGTGCGGGATCGGTCTTCAAGGCCCACACCCACCACCGGAAGGGCCCCGCCCGGTTCCGCTCCCTCGACTTCGGAGAGAGGAACGGTTACCTCAAGGGCGTCGTGACGGAGGTCATCCACGACCCCGGCCGCGGCGCCCCGCTTGCCCGCGTCTCGTTTCGACACCCGTTCCGGTACCAGAAGCAGAAGGAGCTGTTCGTGGCGGCCGAGGGCATGTACACCGGCCAGTTCGTCTACTGCGGGAAGAAGGCCACCCTCATGGTCGGCAACGTCCTCCCCGTCAGATCTATTCCCGAGGGTGCCGTTGTTTGCAACGTCGAGCACCACGTCGGGGACCGCGGCGTGTTTGCTCGGGCCTCTGGGGATTATGCGATTGTTATCTCGCACAATCCCGATAACGACACCTCAAGGTAGCGATCGTGGTTTATTTTGCAATGTGGCTGTGTTTCTTTCTTTATGTGTTTTGAACGACGAGAACTGTGCGTATTTGTTCGTACAATGTGAACAAGTATTGGTAGCTATCTTGGTTTATATATGTGCCGAACCCTAGAATTGTTTGTTCTGCAGTGTGGCTGTGTTTCTTTCTTTGTGTGTTTTGAACGACTAGGGGAATCCGTGGAAACTACACAACAACACTCATATGTTCATATAATGTGATTGAGCTGTTTTATATGCCTCGTCTTGTGTTAAGATTGGTTCGTACAATAATGGGTTTCTTGTAAATATATGTATTTTTTACTTCCTGTTTGTTTTTTCCCTGGTTTGTAACATGTCTTTTCTGTGCTAATGATTTGTTGAGGTAGGTAGTTTATTGGAATTGCTTTGGTGTTGTTTTTTGTAGGGTCAAGCTGCCATCAGGTGCTAAGAAGATTATCCCAAGCGGGTGCAGAGCTATGATCGGGCAGGTTGCCGGAGGAGGCAGGACCGAGAAGCCTATGCTCAAGGCTGGTAATGCTTATCACAAGTACAGAGTGAAGAGGAACTGCTGGCCCAAGGTTCGTGGTGTGGCTATGAATCCAGTTGAGCATCCCCACGGAGGAGGAAACCACCAGCATATTGGTCATGCCAGTACCGTCAGGCGTGATGCTCCTCCTGGCCAGAAAGTTGGTCTTATTGCTGCCAGGAGGACTGGTCGTCTCAGGGGACAGGCTGCTGCAACCGCTGCCAAGGCTGACAAGGCTTAGATTATTTTGTTTGCTTGTTATTGCATGCCAATGCTTAATAGATTACTTGAAGACTCGTTGTTTCTCTGTGAACCTGTTTTTTTAGGTGCTTTATTCTGCAGCCATCTTTGGAGAATCTTTATGCTTGAATGGATATTTCAATTTTGTTATTACAGCATCTATATTGTGGTGTTAGAAGATGTCTGTTTGTATTGTGCTTGGTATGGTCTTTCAATGCAGGGATACTCTCGGTTATCCTTCTGTCGTTTTCGGGTATAAGCTTTCAAGAGATGCTATCCTTGTGTGCATCTTGTTCGTCGGCTGACAGGTATACTTTTGACGAGTCCGCTGAGAATAAGCATTTGATAGTTAGCGTTAACCCAATGCTGCCGTCCTTGCATGGTTTGGTGCTTATAAAAATGGGATGGCTTTGGTTGATCCTCTCTGTATCTGCACTTAGTACCTTCTTTCTTTCATTTTTTATGTACAAAAAAGTTGATAGAGCTTCCGGTCTTTTAAGTGCCATCACCCTGGCCGAATAGCCTAGTTGTGGAATTAGTTTTTACATTAGAAAAAGGAAGCGTTGGTTTTATAAGGTTGACTCTGATATCGAACTACAGTCAACGTTTCTCGTAATCTAACGAAAGACAAACCATTTCCCTAGGCGTAGCCTACCGACAAAGAAGACTGTAGACTTGCTCAACAACTGCGTCAGATTGCGGCAACTTACCCCATCAAGGTTAAATGTGTGGCTGGCGAGGAGCAAGTTATCACTTTTCTTTCTTGGTCGAAACTGAGTACATAATGTGTTGGTTGATTGGTGTTCGAGGCAAAAAAAAAAAAACTCAAAACGACAATAAATTTCTCATTGCCAACAATTTTAAGCATAGTTTTGATGGTTAAAACCCGAGACATCAAATTAAACATAAACAACTTTTATCATTAACAATATGGTTAAAATTCTTGGTACATGGTCAATCTTTGAACTATATTAATTTGGATTGTTTAATATTTTAGGGATCAATTACATTTTTTGGCTTGAAATTGAAAAAAAAGATGGTTCAATGGGGGCAGACATGTGCCCCAACTATTTCTCAAGATCTTGAGGATCTTTTGTTGCACGATTTTATGGATTAATAAAATTCTAGCTTTTTTCTTCAAAATTATAAGTGACATTGTTATCGGTCAATCTAGGTGCATGGTAGTTAATAGGAGAGTACACATGCTGTCATATTTATAAATAATAATTGATTCATATATAATTAAGTTAATTTTAATATAATTAATAGTTTATAAGATAATGAGATGTGTATACACACAGAAAATGAAAGTGAAGGGAGGCTTTCCAATAGAATTCCATTAAGTATATCAAAAGCTACATTTCTCAACAATTAAATGTTATTATACGTAACTAATTACGAGTTCCTTAGAGGTGAACATAGGAGCTTAATCAGCTGGCAACTTGATCACTTGGGTTACGTATGTAATTAACTTAGAGGTGAATATATGGTTAGAACCTAGCCGAACCAGGGTGAAACTGAGTTCGGACCAGATAGAGAGGCTACGGCTCTTGACAGAACCGGAAAAAACCAATTCAGTTCGGCCTGGTTCTTGAATTCTGACCCGGATTATCCTGACACCTGAATGATCCGTCAATTTCCTCATCTGATCATCGCCGTTAGAGACTGGAACACGTCTTCCTCGCAAGGGATAGTGATGCCCATGTCGTGCTTATATCCGAATTCCTCCTCGGCTCGTCGGAGCAGCAGCCGGAAATCGGGGCTGTCCAGCCACGAAATCGGCACAATGTACCTGCTTCTGTTCTCCCCCACGTACACAGCGAAGTGACCCTTTGGGACATCATCAGGGAGGCCATATCCATTCTTTTTCCCAAAGCTAGAGTACCTCTTTATGATTTGCTTTATGGCTCCTGCTTGCCCTAGCTTGTTGGTCTTCCTTGCTGCCATTTTTGGAAGTTCGGGATTCAATCCCTGACAGATTAAAAATTTACTAATAAAAATGTTTTTTTATTGGTTTTGTGAAGAGAAGGAAGAGAGTATAGGGATTAGTAGAGGATAGTGTGGGATTGAGGTGATGGGGAGAATTGTAGAGGTATTTATGGATAGTCCACTTTTTTTTTGTCTTGAATTTCCTCAATTTCAATTATTTGGATTTTGATATATATGCGATTTTTTTTGGGAAACAAAGTCATGTGGAGTGTGGGGTCAATGGACTCACCAAAGGGGTCATTGGGTCACTATATGCAAGGGGAAATGCAAGGTTGGGCTTACCCGAAACGTGTCCTCTCCTATTAGGACATTACAATGACAATATTTTCTCATTCTTTCACACTACACTTCTCTTAAGATTTGTCTCTACGTGTGGAATTTTATTTTTTCGAGACTATCTCGTATTCAAACTCACTGTTGGGTCCAAAATCGAATAAAATAAATTGCAAAAATTTGTCTCTATAGAGGGTTGCCCCTGGTCAGTGTTTCAATTTGCAAGTATTTCTTCTCGTGTGTAAGAGATCTAGTTTTGCGTTGTGTCTTTTCGGGTTTCGGGAAATTTAAGAAATGTGTCCTCCTGAAACATCTAGTCGACTAGACAAAGAAATTGGGGTTTTTGTCTGAATGGTGTTACTATTCACCACGTTTTGTGAAAAAAGCGTCCGATTTGAAAGTATTGCGGGGACGGTGAACGCCAAAAAAAGTCGGATCTTGGACCAAGATCCGACTTTTTTTGTCGGATGACCAAGATCTGACTTTTTTGGTCGGATCTTGGTCAAAATCCTATCCGATATAAAGTAGATTTTCAATGGATACCGAGATCCAACTTTTTAAGTCAGATAACAAGATCCAACAAAAAAAGTCGGATTTCGGTCGGTAGATAGACACCAAAATCTGACTTTTTCCATCGCTCAAACCCCCCCCCCCCTCGATCCCGTCCCCGACTCATTTCTCCCGCTCGCTCGCCTCGCCGCTCCCGCTCGCCACACGCCCGTCGCTCGCCTCGCCGCTCGCCGCTCCCGCTCGCCTTTCCCGCTCGCTTGCCTCGCCTCGCCTCTCCCGCTCGCTCGCCTCGCCGCTTGCCGCTCCCGCTCGCCGGCTCACCTCGCCTCTCCCGCGTCGCCGCTCCCGCTCGTCGCCTCGCCTTGTCTCTCCATCGCCGTCTCGGTCCGGCCCGACGTCGTATTAGGTAAATTTTTTAATTGGTTAATTGTGAATGTTAGTTAATTGGTTAATTGGTGATGTTAGTTAAATAGTTTATTGGTTAATTGTTGATGTTGGTTAATTGTAATTTGTAGATAATTGGTTAAAAAAAATTTGGTCCGAACGGTACGACCAAAATTTTGGTCTGACCGGTCTGGCCAAAAAATTGATCAGACCAAATTGATCAATTTATGGTCCGACCGGTTTTGCTGAAATATTGTCCAATCAGTTTGACCGAAATATGGTCCGATCGGTTTGACCAAAAGATGGTCTGACCAGTTTGATCAAAATATGGTCCGACCTGTTTAATCAAAATATGGTCCGACCAGTTTGACCGAAATATGGTCCGACCAGTTTGACCAAAATAAGGTCCGACTAGTTTGACCGTTAAACAGTGTGACCGTAATATGGTCTGTAATAACGCTATTTTAATTAATTTTTTATTAATGTTCTAATTGTTCAATGTTTAACATTGTTAGATTTGCTAAGTTTGTTAATATATTGGTAAGTGGAATTGTATGTCTATTGTGTTGTTTAGATATGGATGCACAGCCATACGGGCATCTTCTAGGGCATGGAGGACCCTTAGATACGTCGGTATTAGTGCACCAGGATGTGCACCATTCTCAGGACGTGTGAAATCGTGAGGTTCGTGAATGGATTAACGATAATCAGGACACATTGTTGAAGATACACCGACGGAAATGGATGGTGTCTCATGTGCAGAACGAGGCCTTTATAACATATATGAAGGAGGCAGATTTCTGGGATGTGTGGTGTATTGGCTAGGTCGTTCTCGAAACAGCATTTGTTACAGCCTTGGTGGAGCGGTGGTGGCCCGAGACCCATACGTTCCATATGCCTGTGGGTGAGATGACAGTTACTCTTCAGGACGTTACTGTGTTGTTCGGACTTCCTATCGATGGACACCCAGTAACAGGGTTGCAGACACCTCCTGATTGGCACGAGTTGTGCGTACGCCTATTTGGCAGTAACCCGGCAGATACCCCTGGAATGGTTTGGAAAAACCAAATTGCCCTTAAATAGTTCGAGGACCATTTTGACTCTGCTACTATCCCGATTGATGCTGGTGATGAGGTCGTGAAACGATATGTTCGAGCGAACATATTATGACTTATCGGATGTATTCTTTTTCCCGAGTCCAGTGATGCGAGGGTCAACACATACTGGTTGCCACTTCTAGAGAATGTAGAGGCAATTAGTTCTTACAGCTAGGGTAGTGCGTGTTTGTCACACACGTACATCCATTTATGTAGAGCCACAAGCTCAACATGTTCACTCATTGCCGGGGCGATGACGCTAGTATGTATGTGGGGTTGGGAACGGATCATCCCAAATCGTCCGGTTTTGTTTAATCTGGCAGTGCAACAACCTGGGCAAGCACTGGGCATCAGGTACAAATTATTACTTAATGCGATGTAGCCGCTGATTAACCTTATAGACTTGACGTGATATTTTTATGTCACTGTGCAGGTGGAGTGGAAAATTTAACAGAGCGGCCAGCAAAAAAATAACAACCGTATCTGTTTACATACGCAGGTTGGATGAGCTTAGAGAATCGGATGTAAGTAATTTTTTTATTAAATTTTAATGAATAGTTTTGACTTAAATCATACTTTGTTGCATACATATCACCATGACCATTTGGACGAGCTACGACTGTGTGCATTTGTTACAGGTTGTATGGATGCCGTATAACGACGAGATTCTTGGCAATCTCCCAACAATATGCCATCGTGATTGTGGCTTATGGTTGGCAATCTCCCAACAATATGTCATCCTGATCGGGTGTTACGATTGTTCAGATTACTCCAGGGTATTTCGGCTAGCCCTGAGATCGATGAGGCGACACATAGTGCGGTGGATGGTCGGGGTCAGGCTGACCAAAATTGGAATGCTATTTACGAAGGCCATGTGAAGATCTGGGTGGAATTTCGGACAAGATATGTGTATCACGGAGTACCTGCATCACCGTATATCTATTATCATGATGGATATATAGATTGGTACAAGAAGATTACTCGGCGATTCATCAGCCTTGCTAGCGCAATGTTACACATGAGTGTAAGTCAATTTAGCTATGTTAAATAAAGATGTTGTCTATTTTAATTTTCATAGCGATGTTCCACAATGCTAATGATAATATAATTTTATTTGTAGGCGGATGTTGTTGAGCATATACGCCACAGGTCTTCAGACATTTCAGAAATTCAGAATTTGTCTCAGGTTGCACTTGGGTTTGCCGGCGAGCAGAGATGGTACCTAGGTCTCCGCGACAGCCAGCCACCTGTGGGACCGGTGGAGCACATGACATACGATCTTCCTCAATCAGAGAGGGTATCTGTCGTCAGACGCAAAACCACCATTTTCAACAAGCGGCAACCAATACCCCGGCCTGAGCCCGTACATGGTTATCTAGTGGAGCCTATGGTCTGGAAAGATTATCGGCCGAGATCGCAGATTCCAGCAAACACAGTGATGTCTCTTAGCATGGATACCTCCGCCTCTCATCCGTTCTCCCAGCACACAGATTTTGGCATCCCTGGCTCCGCTGCCCAGCCGTCCCACCAGCACTCGAGTTACGGCCTAGCCCACACTGGAGTGCAGCATTCCCTGCTATTTACTCCCTCTAGGCAGAGGTATTTGTTTCTCTTAATTTGTGGTATTAATTATGAATTTCATTACAATATGTTCAATTGATTTGATTTCATTATTATCTAAATTTTTTATTTTGTTATTAGGGGAGTTCTCATTGGAGACGGTACAATAGCAGCTAGGTCTGTTCAGCCATTTTCTTACGGACTGGGCCCTTCCGGATCGGGTTTCGGCGTCGCCCCCTCCGGGTTTATTCTTCTGTACTAGACATTCGTTGGATGCTTTTATGACTGTATTAACTTCACTTTTTTTTATGATTTGTGTTTTAGTTTTCGAAACTTTTAAAACGTTATACTTTTCTAGATAAGTATGCCGTCAAGACATTAAATAAAGTACGGTATCAGGAAATACGACATGACAAAACTAAGAAGTGCAATACTAAAATAGGATGACAACAATCTGAAATAACAGATAAAAAAATATCTTTATGTTTCTCAACACATTGCCACAATTCTCATCAGAATCCCCGGTAGGGACATATTTGTCACTATTCCTTGAAAACTCGTTTAACATTCTCATGATCAACACTGAAATGTATTCAATTTTCTTCATACGAGACATAAATCTGTTCAAAAAATATTTAATTAGGTCAATGATTATATTAAAATAATTTACTGACATAGTGTAATGATAATATATGCTTACATCTTTTACTAGCAACACACATCTATCACAGTAGGTACGCTCAATGTCTTGTAAACTCCCCATGATTTCACCAATAGGATCCTTCATAAATTTATAGATATGAAGTCTTTGATAATTAAAAAATATGATTAAGAAACAAATAATACATTATATTATAATACCTGAAAAACTGCTCGGAAACCATTGCTGTATACATGTTTCTTCTTTTTCACGTACAGAACCATCTGCAAGTCTCATAGTTAACAATAACATTACTTGCAAATTATAAAATTTTCATATATGTACAAATATTACCTATGGAATTGTGATGCTTTCATAAATTTTTTTTACATCCTCAATAGATACTCCATCAACGTTATCTCCATACATCAAACCTAAAAATTTTAAAAATTAGATACTCCATCAATGTAAGTAACAAGTATAAGTATTTTCGTAATACCGTGAGATAGAACAAATTCAATAGCTGTTGTCCATGGTTCATTGTTGAAAATGTCATTGGCTTTGCGGTCTGCTTCAGCTCGTATGGCTTTCCTTCGAAGGGCTGATTTAGCTTCAGCTTCCTTTTTATGCAGCTCTAACCTCTTTTGTTCTTGGAGCCACTCAAAGGCCTCTGAGCCATATAGTGCCTTCAAATCGGCACCACGTCCCTCAGGATATGGTGCTCGAGGATAAGGACGACGAGCATCAGAGTATGGTGCTGGACGATTTTGTTCTTGGGAATCTTCATCAGATTTCCCATTTTTCTTGAACACTTTGACCACATTCTCATCAGTAATGCTAAATAATTTGTTGTTCGGGTATGGGGACGAGTAACCTTTTATCTGTAGAAGAACCAGAAAATCAGTAAACAACTATCTGGGACTATTGAGTAAAAAAAAAGGATATGCTCACATTTTTAAGATACAACACACATCCAGCTTCAACAAGACCGGTAGAGTCATTTATGGTAGCAGTAATACTGCCGGTAGAATCCTGTAATATATTAAAAGTTTAAAAATTTTCTCACATAACATAAATATTTAAGAATAAATAAAATTCTTTTAATTGTACCTTTAATGTCGCAAGTGCGCCAATGCTGACACGCTGAAAACGGGTCACCTCTACAATAATCTACAAGCAAATACAAAATACTTGTTATAAAATTTACTATGATGCTAACTCAAATTAAAGAATAATATAAAATTTATTACCGACATAACTGTAGTACCACTATAGGTATTTTTGAAGCTATGAATACTTGTCCCTTTAAAACAGATTCCTATCATCATCCCTGTAAAATAAATTAAAAATTAATAAAAATATTATGTGATCCAAGATAGAAACACAGAATACCTTCAACTGTCAGAAAGTCCATGGCTCTACTCCAAGATTCTGGATCTCGCTTAACAATCTTGTAATAACAATTACTTTTGGTAGGTTTCTGAGGAGGGACTTCTGATCTATCGTTGGATGGCCTCTGTAATTGTTTGAAAATATACCCAAACTTAGAGCCACATAGAGCATTCCAATCGATTTGAGGATGCTCCGGCTCTTCGTCATCATGTGTGATTGGCTCTTTGCCACTTCTCCTCATCGGCACACCTGAACAATTATGACAATAAACATATACATAAAATGTGTTAAGGAAATATAGTTGTGTGGGTGGTATCAAAATAAGAAGAAGACAAAATACCCGTGACTAAATGAAAATTCTGGCCGAATACGTCGCCATTCGGCCAGGAGTGTAATGCGTCATTATTCTGCTAAGATAGAGTAACTTAAACTTCAGACTGTTACAAAGAAACTCAACACAACCCACATAGAGTTTCACAAAATATTACAAAGTACAATCCTTTCAGTTCAAAATTAATTACAATTCAACGTCCACGACGGCGTCTACTCGTACTTACCCCTACGGATACAGCTGTTGCTTTAGCTGCTTTAGCCGCTCTTGCCGCCGCAACTGCTCTTATATCAGTACAATTAGCTTTTGTGTGACCCCTTGCTTTACAGAGCGTACAGCGGACAAAAGGCACCGTATCTATTTCATTATGTATGCGCTTCCGTGGCTGTCCTCTACCCCTCGCTAATCTTTCATCTGGAATGAGCCTTACAACCATTGGATCTTTAGGATACGGCCAATATTTAGGATTGCCCAGAGGAACAAACTTCAGTTGGTAGCAAGCTTGCGTGGTTTCCAGGCGATAATACTTATCCACAAATATCTTGTAATCGATGCCAAGTTCAGTACAACACGCCATTACATGTGAGCACGGATAGTGGTAAGCTTGGAATTTACCGCAGCCACAAAATCCTGTGGAAAGATTAACTGAATACTTTATATTCCCCTTTTGTCTTCTCATATCGTACCCAGTGCGAACTTCGTACGATCCAACTGTACTGTCAGAAACTCGCACTCTATGTCCATTGGCCTTTCCCTCCCACTGCTCCAACCTGTTTAGGAGCTTCTGTGACATCAATATTTTACCAGTACACCTCTCTTTCATACACTTAGTTGATCTCTCTTCAAAATATTTGGTTAGCTTGTTAAATTTCTCTGCCACCAAGGCCGTCACTGGTAAACGACGAACTTTTTTTAAAATCATATTTACGCACTCGACAATATTCGTCGTCATGTTACCATATCGGCGTTCGCCATCCCACGCTAAGCTCCACTTGGGCAATTCCTGTTCATACATCCAGTTGAAGACCTCCTGGTCGACATTCCATATTTCTCGCATGTTAGCTTCCAACTTCCACAGTTGAGCTTGCATTCCTACAACCAACATAGTAAAAATATTAAATGTGGAGTAACAACTTGTAAAATAGTTTTAGACTACAAAACATTTGTGCATGTCACCTGCAATCTTTATGACATTCCTCATGGCGTTGTTTTTGAAGTGTTTGTTAAGATTGCTTGCTACGTGTCGAAGACAATATCGATGGGCGGTATCACTGTCTTCTCCCCAACCATACTCCGTATCCATTGCCTTTAATATGCCATCATGTCGATCAGAAATAACACATATTCCATGTCGGCCAGGCGTGACGTGCTTCCGGACTTGTTTCGTGAACCACGGCCAACTATCCGTATTCTCACCCTCTACCAGAACAAATGCTATTAGAATTATATCATTATTACTATCAATTGCAGTGGCGATCATGAGGACATGCTTGTATTTTCCATACAAGAACGTTCCATCAATCTCCAAGACAGGCATGCAATGTTTGAAAGCTTCAATGCAAGGCTTGAAGCTCCGAAAAACTCGCTTAAAGATCTTTGTTCCAAGCATCAGCGCTTCCACGTAATGGTCGCAACCAGGGAGGGTGTGATAATATTTCCATTCAACAACAGTTCCAGGATTATTTGCCTTGCATGCTGCAAACCATTGCGGAAGGCGATTATAAGATTCTTGCCAATCCCCTCATAAATCTTGAAACGCCTACTCTTTTGCCCACCAAGTCTTCGTATACGAGGGTCTAAACTTCATATGGTCGTGGATCTCTGACCTTAAAGTGGCCACACAAATTTCTGGTTGTTCCTCTACTCATTTCTTAATAATTTGTGCAATGAAAGCAGAAGTGAGTTGTTTATGATCCTGCGACTTTCGTAGGCGACTACAGGTATGGGGGTAGGTGTGTTTCACGATTTTCCATGGACTGAAAAGTGTGCCCCTTCTTTCCTGTGAGACACAGATCTCCCATTTGCAATCATCCATCTCCCATTTTTTACACTTCACAGAGAAAGTTTCTGGCCTTGTTTCTTTTCGGACAAACTCACGCCCATCTTTCATTACGAATGCCTCGATCTCCCTCTTTGTATCAAATTTGCTCTTCCAAATCGTACCCTCTTTCAACAAACCAGAACAACTTCCATATATTGCTCGGTCGCAATCCCATTCTTCAGCATAAACAGTCATCGATGATTGTTCACCGGGATCAGTTAGAGCGAGTTTACCGTATTGTTGTTCTTGGTATTGTTGTTCCTCTACTTCTACTTCTTCTTCTTCATCTTCGTCTTCTTCTGCTTCATCTTCGTCTTCTTCTGCTTCGTCTTCGTCTTCTACTTCTTCTGCTTCGTCTTCACGATCAAAATTGTATGTGGCATATGGACTCATCTCTCTAGGATCATTTTTAAACCAATCAAATATTGGTTCATGAGCAATATCCATCCCCGTTGACGTACCAGCTTCATAGTAATTATCACCACCACTCAAGAACTGACTCTCTTCAATGACAAACGGGTTGTAATTATTAACCCTCTTTTTTACAATGATTGTAAGCTTAATCTCCTTCACCATTGGTCCAAAGAAGTTAATCATGGTCTCCAGCATTATCCTAACATCTTCATCGTCGTTAATAAACATTGGACCAAATTGTCCTCTTCCAAATGGACATCTAAATATCAATGGCCCAAATTCTTCATTTGGACCTATTAGAATCTTTTCGTTAACTTTTTTCCGCAAGATATTGTATCTAACAAATGCTGCATGAAACTTCAACTTCTCTTTTCCACCACCTTGGTAATCAAAACCGGTTTTATTGTTGTTGAAAATTACTCCATCGTATTTCAACTTTATTCTTATAACCCGGTTAGCCATTATGAATACTACAACAAAAGAAAACAGTATGCAATTCTATATTAGCAAAATAAAACATAATTTATATTAACAAAAATATCATATAAACATACATTCTTCTCCATCAATTTTTTGGTCCGAGACCACCTTAAGAACCAGATGAAATTTAGTCGGACTGACAAGGTGGTCACTTTTTGTACTCGACCATCCAGAATTTACCAAGAAAAAAATCACAATCTGACCGGTCGTTCTGGTCAGATTGGTCAAACTAATCAGACCGGTCGGACCAATTAGAATTTACCAAGAAAATATGCTCGTACTCTAACCGGTCTGACCGGTCTGACTTATTAAACTGGTCAGGCCATTGGGGTTAGTCAGTTTATAAAATCCGCACACCCACAAAATTTTAAACAATCAGATATCACACTCAAAAAATAGGAAGAATTAATAATTTCAAAGCTAAAATATACTAATTATTTTTAATTAATGAACAAACTCTACATATATACCAAAATATTTAAGTAAATTAATTTACCTGGTTTTGGGCAGAGTCTTCTATGGTATGGCAGGACAAACAAATGAAAAAAGGCCTCTGCGAGGTATCCCTTATATAGGCCATATGGGGCAAAATCTGCTTTACAGATTTCAGATGTGGCTTATCGACCAAGATCCGACCAAAAAAGTCAGATCTTGGACCAATATCCTACTTTTTTAGTCGGATGATATATGCGACAAAAAAAGTCGGATCTTGGTCATCCGACAAAAAAAGTCGGATCTTGGTCCAAGATCCGACTTTTTTTGGCGTCCGTACCACATGGACACCGTCCCCGCAATACTTTCAAATCGGACGCTTTTTTCCCAAAACGTGGTGAATAGTAACACCATTCAGACAAAAACCCCAAGAAATTTCAAGTACATGTACACAGTACCAAAAAGATCATTGCAATGGCGGTCCATTGATATCTCAGATGTCTCCCACGGGGCGGATTTAGTGGGGACTATGTTAATCTCTACCCATAGGGACTAAAATGATATTGATTTGTATGTGTAGTGATATTGGATATTGGTTTGCATGTGTAGTGATATTATTTTGTCTGTAAAGTGATGTTAGTTTGCACGTGTAGTTCCCACATGTAGACAAATTTTATTTAGTCCCCACTCAATCTAGTCTCCTCTGATGGCAACAGGAGATGAGATCAGTGGGTTCCTCGTATCGTTTATTGCGTACATGTACTGCACGTAGAAAGTTTTTTCGCGATTAAACCAACTTTAGTAGAGAAGTCTTGAGTTAAAATTTTTTGGAACGCAGTAAAATTAAAACCAACGAGTTTATATAGGATTAGCCTAATTAATCTTCAAAAAAATATAGGATCAGCCTAATCATAATTTTCTTTTCATGCACGTCAGGTTCAAAAACAATATTCCAAATTTATTTATCGGTGCATATTTTTTTACATTAAATACTAATTTCAATTAACCTCGGCCACTAGCTATCAAAACCAAAAACTAACACCAGCTATCATTCAAGTACCGAGCTGGCGTGTTAGCAATAAAATCTAGTTTGAGGCTTTGAGCCCTAATCAATCACCACAAAATAAAAGAAAAGTTTAGTGATAAGAGTTTATCCAAATGATAAAAGACTTAAATTTATTTTAAAAAAAATTTGGATTCAATTCCCACGAATGTAAAAATATCATTAGAAGAATCACCTCTAAAATAGGATCCGAGATTAACTATGTTATACCAAACAAAATCAACGAAAAGTTTGACACCTGAGCTAATTCCGAAAATAGATTTTTATTTTTGCAAGACATAGTGAAAAGGGTCCAATTCTAATGGCAAAGAAGATTCTCAAAATGTATGTGTGTATTCAACCAGAGAGAAAATGATGTTTTGGCCTGTAACTGACCGCATACTCAAAAATTGTACCGTTGTTTGGGATTTTGAGTTTTGGACGAAAGAGAAGGCAAATAACAGCCATATAAAATGGGATCCAGAGTTGATATTTTCTTGGGCCAATAAATAAAATGATTTCATCAGATTTTCTTATCTCTAGTATTTGCGATTTGACTATACGATTCTATTTAGAAGTAATTATTTTAATAATATTTTTTATATTTATAAGATTTGAATTCATTAATTCTTTAAGTGAATCTAGTTTTTTTACTGGCTCTACGAACTCCTATTAGTTTCATAAGTAGATTTATTTTGGCCCCGCCACGCCACAACGTACTTTTTATAAGTGAGGCTTATTAATTAATATCAGTAAGTGCAATCTATTTAGTACAATTTTTTTTTTCGAATTTGTAACCACCGGCCTCATTAAAATATTACTGTGAAAAAATCTGTGTGAAAAATTCACAGTAAAAAAAACTCCGATTATAAATTTCTTACCTTAACATTAAAATCGCAAATATTGAATCCAAACCAGAACGTTGTCCGGTTTAATGGAAGCCACCTTAGGACCACCGGGAAACATCGAGTTTTCGCGGGCCACGTGGATGATGCGATGATGTTTTGGGTAACGGAATTAAGATTTCAATAAAATTGGTTGTAAACTTGTAATGAAAAATATACACATATATCCCAAGTTCCTAACAATATTGTGTCTACTACGTTGACTGAGACTCGGGAAGCATGCACTGGATCCTAATTAGACCAGACCAAATTGTGCAACATTAGTTTTGGTCGGTTCCTTAACTTAGTACTAAATACCAAACTGGAAGAAGGACATCCACGACTCTTCATCTTCTATGAGGGCCAATAAAAGATCGAGCTTGCACACTCTGAAAACTTTCGAAAAAGTTACTAATTATGAAATTAGTCTAAATCAATTTCGCTTCACTTTAGAAAATAAATTTCACATTGACTATAGTAATGTGAGACCATATATTTTTTGATAGGTAAAATATTATTACCCACTAAAAAAATTGTAAAATGTGCCTAAATACATTATAACTAAAACCATTACATGCACTAAGTTAGGTAGGACATAGGTCATTGACTCTCAAGTATTCTCCTAATTGCACCAACTACATCTTATGAATGTAGACCGTCCCATCACATAGTCGTTGGCCCTTGCAAAATATTATCAACGACTTTGTGAATCGAATCCAGAATAACTTTGAGGCCCTCATAAACACCCTTGGACATTTGAAATGGCTACCATTTTTTACATAAAAATTTATTACTCATGAAAATACTACGTCAATGTGCACGACTGAAATACACCAAAAAATGCGGTGAAGCACTTTGAATCGCCTGGTTACCATATCCAGTTCAGCTTTCGTTGTTTGATGGATGATTTTGTAGCCCCGGAGGCACAAATGACTTGGCCAGGATTGAATTGCGCTGATCTGGTGGGCCCCCTCCCTATTGGGAAATCCAACTAACGAATTTCTTAAATTAAAAAGAAGAGAAAATGGTATCATCCCATGTATCGCTGTCCTAATAAAAGACAGTGTTTTGCCAAATTTTATTATTTGTCGATTCAGCCTTTTTACTTCGGCCCAACTTGAATTTATAATTCGCAAACATATTCACTTCAGCACCAAAAAGACAAACTTTTGTTTTCCAATCTTTTACGGAGAATACTATTAGCCGACGTGTTGTACCTTTCGATTATCTATTCATTGTCCTGTATCCAAGCCGGACTCCAAATTTTTCTTTCAATTGTCCAGACCAAACGCATAGCTTGGATGCAACATTTTCAGAAACTGTCCCCAATTTTTTTTTCGTGAATTGGACAAATATCAGGCAAAAGACTAGTGGGTTCGTGGAAATTTAGATGCAACGATTACTGAAATGGGAATTCCGTCCTCTAGCCAGCTAGCTAACAACATAGAATTGCAACTAGCGAACTGCCCATGTGCCTTACCCGCCTAAGCCGAACAATCCAAATCAACCTACAACCACATACCTCAGATTTTTTTTTTAACTCAATCTCCGAGTTAAATCTTTCTAAATTTTATGCCACTTATTTTGTTCTGCGCAGCTTGAACACGGATTAGTAAGTATCTCGACGAACTGATAGATAGACCTATGCAATTGACGCGATTGATCCAACAAACAAAGAGTTATAGGAACCCTATAGACCAAGATTATGTGACGTAACAAAAACATTTATCACATAGCTTAAGCAGTAGTTTTTTTTGGTACATATGCAATCGACGCGATTGATCCAACAAACAAAGAGTTATAGGAATCCTGTAGACCAAGCAAGACCAACATTATGAGACGTAACAAAAACATTTATCACATAGCTTAAGCAGTATTTTTTTTAGGCAGGTAGCTTAAGCAGTACTTTGTAGTATAATTTATTCAAATAAGGTAATATGTACATAATACGGCCCTTGAGTGTTAAATCCATCGTGTAACAAGGTTTTAGCTACAATATCAAATTTTACCGAAATAAAACTCTGCAAAAAATCTAGGGAAAGAACGCATAGCGTTATGAGCATATAATGATATCCGATCCTATCCATTATATGTCGGATAGAATAAGGCCCTGAACATGAAAATGATCATGGGAGGCATGTTGCTGAGGTTCTCATAGGTAAAAATGCTCTCTGCTCGTTATATTATACATTTTATCCTAAATAATCGATATTCAAGATGAATTAGTTTATAATATTACAGGAATACCAAAGCAACGAAGAGATGGTGACTATAATCAATCAATCCTCAGATTTTTTTTGGTGTTTTAAGATTCTTTTTTCAAAAATTTTGATAAAGTTTTTGGGTGATTTTATTGAGCAAGTAGATGCCGATTGGCATTCTTTGTAATGCTGTTGCTTCAGCCAGAGCAGTTTGAGGAAGGATACTGCAAAAGGCACTTTCAGTGGCTTATGTACACTGATGCATAGCTGCAGGAAAAGATTTCTCAATAAAACCCTGGAACACGTTCAAGAACCACAGAATTTACAGCATATGTTTTCAATCCCGCACGGTGGTATTCATCGATCAAGATTTTGTGTCCAAAAGTGCAAGAATGTTACAGTTAAACAGGACTTGGAGCTCATTACGGTGCTACATATTTGGAAAAAACTGTGCCATACCATACATTCTGTGCCAATGCTTTGCATTTGTTTCCGATGGCAACGAAGCGACTGGCCGTCTACCGGACACCACACAGTGACCTGACCGCATTTAACAGCAGAATCCTGCCAAAAGTCAAATGTTGGATAGTGCCATTACCTTGCATTGTTCATTCATGGCCAAGAGCTGAGCCTCTTTGGTGTCGAGAAGTGACGTTAACCTGACATTTTCTTCCATCAGCTTCTGGACTTCGACCTCTTTCTGCAATTTCTCACCCTCAAGTTGCGTTGTCTTGACAACTAGCCTGTATTACCATGGATAAAATAAGGTAACAAAACCAACACAGCAGAGAAGAGAGGTGATTATTTGAAGCTGAGAACAAACCACCCCGAGAATGGCAGACCCACTTACAGCCTGAGAGGTCTTTTCGAAAGAAAGGAGAATATACAAGGGAAGCAGAACGTACCACTCAAAGGTGGACTAGGAAAAAAAAACATGAGGTCATGACTGATCATTCATAGATGCACATAACAATGGCCAAGATGCAGACTCCAATTCGGACACAAGCATTTAAAAGGTCCCCGATGTAGGCATATCATGGATTACTACCCAGACACGGAGATCCTGCAATGATGAGATGCCAAGTGCATCCAAGACAGCTCGACTACAGGCCACATTCAAAAATATCAAAATTCTTCAGGAAAAAACTCCTTGGAGGTATGAAAGCTCACTAACCGTTCAAAAAGCTTCTCGATGTTTTGAAACTGCTTCTCTGAAGAAAGAAGAGTTTCCCTCATGCTAATGAGGCTGCTGACATATGACTTCAAAGAATCGAAGTCCCTTTTTACGCGGGAAAGCTCCTGCTCATTTTCAGCAGCTCTCTGCCTCTGCCTTGATGTTTCTTCAACCAAATCCTCAACCCTTTGGTGCATCTCATTGAGAATACCGTTTGTGCCATGTGCAAAATGCTCCATCTCTTCCAATTTCAAAGACATGCTTTCTAGTTGGATTGCCTTCTTTCTAATCTCTTCCTGGCCTAAGCTCACCTTCTCCTTCTCACTCGCGGTTTCAGATTCAGCAATTATTACCCTTTCAACAAGAGCCTCCATCACATCTGATACCATGTGCACAGACTTCATTAATTCATCAACATATGTTACATCTTGCTCATCAGAATTGCCACGGGGCCGGCTAAGTGTAACCCATGTATCTTCATCTGAACTGTGAAAAGAAGAAAGGTCAACGGCCCTAGACCGACTGGCGAGTGGTGTGCCATTCTTGTCAACAAGTCCTACTCCCTCAACCTTTTTAATGCCGCATGATGTTTGGGCCAAATCGGGAACAGCTAGGACTCTAGCCTTTGATTTCAAGTAGGTCAAACATGTAGCAGCAGTCTTTACTCTTCTCCAAAGAACATCGAATTCCTTCTTTGCAACCTGATCCGACGCCTCCATACTAGCCTTCACCTCCAAAAGTTTCGCCTGCAATACATCCACCTGGGATTTATGTCGTTCCATCTCCTGCTTCCATGATTCATGACTCTCACCCGGCCTCGAAATCAAACTTGGCAAATCACAATCTGCTCCCCCTGACATCTCTTCCCTGGCAGTAACATAAAACATAAGAAGCCTCTAAATGGAGAAACAAAGTCAAATAACAGGAGCCAAACTGAGACCACATCTATGATAAGACCATCAACTGCTTAAAAATCCATCAAAGACACCGATGATATCATATTTACAGGTAAACCCGGGCTACGCTCAAATGTGATTGCTCTATTTCCAATTAATAAAAGTGGAACACTGAGGACGCTAGGAAGAATTTGCAGCCGGGCTACACTCAAATGTGCCTTCTCTATTTCCAATTAACAAAAGTGGAGCACTGGAAGAATTAGTACTCGGGAGTCGGGAGTACCTCGGTAATAAGAAGACAAGTTGCTTACAAGATAGAAAACCCAATTACCATAAACACGACCAGACTATTATTCTAAGATCAACCTCACTTCAGGTTATTTCACAATGAACAAACCAAAATGAGCACTTCTCCCAAGCCACCATTGCAACCTCTGCCATGATCATAACAAAAGCAACCTTCAAGTTGCATCATTTTCGACGAATACTGCAACCCCGCAAGAATTTCATCCAAGTAACAGCAAAACTCACCCTCAGGTAACCAAAGAAACCCACAAAGAAATCGTCAAAAAGCTTTAAGCTCGCCACAAAAACCCAATTCCGGTCATCCAAATGGGTACTTTACTTGAGAATGCAAGCTTTGTAAGATAACTAAAAACCCAACCAAGGATCGGAACAAGCAAGCAAAGCAAGCCCTTCAATGTCGAAGATAAACCCTAACACCGGAACAAGGGAATTAATTCCCTAATCTATTTTTTTTTTTTAAACGAAGCAAACCCCAAATCAGACAAGCAAATAAACACCGACTTGGCATCAGGAGAGGAGAGGAAAAATACCTTCGGGGTTTCCTTATCAGAGGATAGGAAGATCAAAAGAATGTGGTTCGGACACCGTAAGAGGAGAGATTAAGTCCAACCAAACAGGGACTTATTTCTTAACTTGGGAGGGGTGAGAGTTAGGTGTTGGTAAATGCCGAGATAAAGTTGGTCTTGTCGATGTTTCTTTTCTTTATCGGATCCCCTTCCTAAAAAACACATATGGTTACTTATTTTTTTTAAATTTAACCCATGATCACTATCTATTTTTTATCTTTTTATAATCATTCATCTATATTAAGTTATTTTGTATGGTCACTATGATAATTTTTTTCTTTTCTCTTTCACCCTCGTTCATGTCTTTCTTCTCCCCCCTTTTTCTCTCTTCGTTCGACAAGGAACCACTGACCTCGTTGACGTCGTGATGGCACGTCACCACTCATGGCATGTGTTGACGCATCACTCAAATTGAACATGCTGGAACATGCATATGAAAATTTTATGCATTACCCAATTTTCCTAAGCCTAATTTTCTCAACTCTTCTAGTAAAGTAACTAAGGGCGGGGCTCTATCAGAATGAATGAGTGGCGGCAACAAAAAATTCGGGATCACACGCGGCTCTAATAAAACCTGATTCCTGAAATCGACATTAGCTATTTTTTTATACGGATTTAGATAGCTGACGTGGCAGGTGCTTGGTGGCGATAACGCGACCTTAATGAGCCTATTACTCCTTTCCGAAGAGATAAAGAAAGAAAGAACACTGACGAGTCCCTTTCTGCTAGGGTTAGGGTTTTTTCTCTTTAGGAAAGTTTTGTCCCTTCCGAGGGGTTTCTTCCACATTTTTTACAATTTTCCACTAAAAATGTCCACAATTAGGACTAGGGTTGAGTGACGATCGTAGCATAGGTCTCCTGAGCGGTCTAGTCTAGAGGGATGGGTAAAGTCCTTAGGTTCATTGGTCTGGTGAGAGGGGGCGAAGGGTCGGAGAAGGGTGGATATTGAGGAGGGCGAGGGTTATCGAGCAACACGGAGAGGAATGGCGTAGGACGACGAGATCGGGGGAAGGGGATTATGATTGAGGAGGGTAGTAGCCTTCAGCGCAACCCATCCCGAATAGGGCTACAGATGGCGAACGATTCTGATGGACGTAGATTACGTGAGGAAGATGAAACTCCACACGAGATTTATGGGAAGAAGAGGGGTCACTATGGCAACCACATTGGAGATGGGAGCTCCACAGGTCTGGGAGGGGATCCATTGTGTGAGGAGGAGGATTGCCTGGAGTTGCCTTGCGATCTTGATAATGATGTGGAGATGGACACCAAGTTCTCCTTGGTGGGCATGGTGTGGGTGGAGAAAAACATAAACACACCAGCCTTTATGACCATGATGAGAACCCTATGGAAGTCGAGACACGGGTTGGAAATTCTGGAGGTTGCCATGAATAAATATATGTTCAGGTTAAACGAGAAGAGGGAGATGCAGCGCATCCTAAAGGATCAACCGTGGCATTTTGACTGATAAACGGTCATACTGAAAGAGGTCAGCAATGGAGATCAGCCGGCCAAGATGAAGTTCTTCTCCCTCCCGATATGGGTAAGAGTGCACGATATGCCACGGGGAGGCTATAATATTATGATGGCTAAAGCTATTGGCTCCCTATTTGAGTCTTTCCTGGAATGGGACTCGGCTCTAGATGTGAAAGAGAAGTATATGCGAGTTTGGGTCTCTATTGATGTTTGGTTATCCCTTCCAAAATTGAAGACATTGAAGTTTAAGGGGGGAAATAAAGCAGTAGTATATTTTAAATATGAGCGTCTCCCTGCTATATACTACTGATGTAGGGCGTTAGAACACATAGAGAAATACTGTGAGCTTGCCTCTTCTGATGATGAAGCACCAATCTCCACTGATAAGTATGGGACATGGCTTCGTGTATCGCCATATAAATCACGTCGTATTGTGGTTGACGCTCAAGAGAAAGGAGATCGGTCATGGAAAGCTCGTCGTGATCTTACAGCAATGCTATGAGGAATAGAGGGAACTGGCTCCCCCCTCATACCGAGCTTGTGCATGACTTGGATCAAGAGGGTGTTATTGTTGATGCTCTCAAGACAGGGGTATCCACTATAAAAATGGAACATGCAACCATCCCGTCAACCCAGCCACCACATAAACCTGACCCTACCTTACAAACCTCCCCGCTACTACTACCTCATAAAACCCATACCTTACTTAGCTTGCAGACTCCCTACACCATCACCTCCAATCTAACCCCCATCATTATCCCCACTCCACCAATTGGCAAAACCTACCAACTCAACCCCACGGCTACCTTTATTCCCACCAACCCCAAAAATGATCCCACACCCCAACCTGGCAAGGAATCTACTGTACCCATTCCTGAAGTCACCCTCCCCCTACCTTAGCACCCACAGAGCCCACCTCTAACCCCTCCCCTCTTGATATCCTCAACCCACCACCAGCCAAGATGGACGGTAGAGACTTACCTGCAGACCAACACCCTCCATCAGAGGGTCGGTTACGTCGATGAAAAAAGCAAGCAAGGACGGGCATGTCCTATGGAGATGAAGTGATGGAGAATGCAGTGAGCAGTACGTCAGGGAAGAGAAATACTCCTGAGATGGATCTTTCAGTGACTCAAGTTAGTAAGAAATTGATGATGGCTTTCGAGAGTCAAGTAGATCCCTCTATACCGGCGGTGGCTGAACATCAGTCCCGTCAAGTGCCATAAATCTACTATATTGGAATTACCGCAGGTTGGAGAGCCCCGAGGTAGTTCGCCAGCTTAGCAGACTACCAATGCATGTACTCCCTCGGTTATCTTTCTTTTAGAGACAAAACTAAAGGAGAAAGAAGCCAAAAGATTGAACTGGAAGTTGGGGTATGAATGTGGTGTATTTGTATCGTGCGCAAGAAAAGGGAGGGCCCGAAGTGGTGGTCTTGCGCTTCTCTGGGGGTGTTTTATGTCTATTCAGCTGCTGTCCTTTTCGAGATACCACATCGATGTAGAGGTGGGTGATGAAGTCAAATGAAGATTTACAGGTTTCTATGGGTGGCCGGAGATGAGTGAGAAGTACAAATCTTGGGACCTCCTACATAATCTTAAGGGGCAATCTCCACTTCCCTGGCTATTTGGAGGTGATTTTAACGAAGTCTTATCCAATTTTGAGAAGAGGGGTAGTAATATTGTACATGTGGGCAGATTGAAAGCTTTCTTCTCTGTTGTTCAATTCTGTGGATTTTGGGATGTTCAACAAGCTGGCCTCTCCTTTACCTAGAGCAATTGCAGGGAGGACGATGGATATATTGACAGTAAGCTGGACAAATATTTTGCAACTACTGATTGGTTCGAACTATATCTGGCTACTAGCTCCGAGGCGGGGCTGAGGGCGTGCTCAGATCACAGCCCCATTTGTTGTCGGGTTCGAAGGGCAGTAGGGGAACCTGTACGAAAATGATTCTGCTTCGAAGTGATGTGGTTACGCCACGAGGATATCAAGAACCAGGTTGAAAGGGGCTGGCATATGGTGTTGGATGGTTCAGATGTCACACAAAATTTGCAAGCTTGCACCGAGACCTTTTTGGAGTGGGACAAATCTATTTTTGGGAATGTCAAGAGGGAGATGAAAAAACTTGAAAAACAGATTTGTGCTCTCCAGAAGAACCCACTTTCGAGTGAAAGTAAAAGGCAGTTGGAAGCAAGACTGAAAAGGAGGGAGGAGTTATTTTGTAAAGAAGAGATGTTGTAAGTACAGCGATCTCGGGTAGATTGGCTCAAGGAGGGAGATCAAAATACACATATTTTCCATCAGAAGGTGAGCCATAAGCACTCTAGGAATTGGATAGAGGAGATTAGGATGAAGGAGGGTGGGGTTGTTAGGGAGTTGGGAGGGGTTCAGGAGACTTTTAGGAGCTATTATATGTTATTTTTCTCCTCTTCTAGTTATGTGCATGTGAGCAATATTATAGATAAGGTGAACCTACGCGTGACGCTAGATATGTGCGCATCGTTGGCAGCCCCCTACACGAGTGCTGAGGTCATTGTAGCTCTTCATCAGATGCATCCTACTAAGGCCCCCAGACCTGATGGCATGCCTCCACTGTTCTATCAGAGATTTTGGCTTGTGGTAGGGGAGGAGGTGATCCAAGCTACACTAGGAGTATTAAACAATAGAAGGGACCCAGGTTATCTCAATAAAATACTAATTACTCTTATTTCTAAAGTGAAAAAGTATGTGGTATGTTCTGAGTTCCGGCCGATTAGTCTGTGCAATGTTATAATAAAGTTTATCACTAATGATATAACTAACTATTTGAAAAGCTTCTTGCCTGCCATCATCCATGAGAATCAGGGTGCCTTTGTCCCAGGTCGGCTTATAACTGACAACTCTCTGATTGCATTTGAGGCTTTTTACTATTTGAAGAAGAAATGAACTGGGCATAAAGACTTATGTGCGCTGAAGCTGGATATGATGAAGACTTATGATCATATTGAGTGGCTGTTTCTATAGCGCTGGAATTTTCCATTTCCTTTGTTGAACTCGTGATGCATTGTGTAACCACTGTCCAGTATACAGTACAGGTTAATGGTGCAGTGGGTGAATTCTTTACTTCTAGTAGGGGACTGCAACATGGGGATCCGCTCTCGCTCTACCTCTTCCTGTTCTGTGCTGAAGGCCTTGCTACTTATCTGCAACATGTGGCATCTGCGGGTCTCATTCATGACATTCAAATGGCTCGACGGGCCGCTCCTATCACCCACTTATTTTTTGTAGATGATTTGCTTCTGTTTTCTAAAGCATTGGAGAATGAGATGCGAACCTTAATGTAGATATTATATTCTTATGAGCAAGCTTTCGGACAATAAGTGAACTTACAGAAAAGCTCTGTTACCTTTAGCATAAATGCCTCAATGCAAAGTGGTGATTGAATGCGAGAGTTACTTCAGATGAGGGCGGCTGGAAACTCAAAAAGTATCTTGATCTTCCTACAGTCATTGGGCGCTCTAAAAAGGTAGTATTCTCTGAACTGGAAGATCGGATAAGGAAGAAAGTGGGTACTTAAAAGGAATGTTTTCTTTCTCGTGATGGATGAGAAACCCTAATCAAGTCAGTCCTACAGGCTATTCCTACTTATGTCATGAGATGTTTCCTCTTACCTGTTGAGACCTGCTACCAGATTGAACAAAGATTGTGTGACTTTCTGTGGTGGTACAACAGACAACAAGAAAATGCACTGGCATAGCTGGGAGAGAATGAGTCGATCAAAGAAAGATGGGGGCATGGCATTAAGGCGACTGTCCGATTTCAATAGCGTCATGCTAGCAAAACAAGTGTGGCGGCTACTATATTTTCTGGACTCACTAACCGCAATGGTGCTAAAGGCATGCTATTACCCAAGGCAGTCCCTTTTGAATGCCAACATCGGCTATACACCCAGTCACGCTTGGCGAAGTATCATGGAGGGGTTATCGTTGCTAAGGAATGGTATTGAATGGAGGGTTGGGGATGGACTGTCAATAAACATATGGGAAGATCGATGGCTAGGGGACTCTCTTTTGGGTCACCCAGAATATATCCGGCCAGGGCTACCTCCAGCAAGTTTTGGACCTGCTAGTTGAAGATACATTTCGGTGGAATGAGGAGTTGGTTAACGCGACCTTTTCGAGCGCTGAGGCTGATCGCATAAGAGCTATTCACCTCAGCTAGTATCGCCTGCATGATGTGATCCGTTGGAGATTCACACCGAATGGAGAGTATTCAGTACGCAGTGGTTATCATATGGACCTAGATGACTGGTGGAACTCTCAAAACCCTAAGCTGCCCCTGTTCAGGCCAGTTCATGGTCCTTGTGTTGGAAACTCTCATGTCCGCCCCAGCTAAAGATATTCCTATGGAAAGCGCTCGACAATAATCTACTGGTGCGTAGTAATCTCGTCCGTAGGGGTCTTCAAATCGATGAGGCATGTCCAGCGTGCTACTCCCATGCTGAATCGATAAAGCACTTGTTCCTACAATGTCCACAAATGACCATGGTCTGGTCTGATAGAGGTTTTCAGTGGGATGTTGTGGACACAATGCCTTTTGTTGCTGCTTTTACTACGTTCCTAGCAGGCCTACCGGAGGACCAATGGGCTGAATGTGTAGCCATCCTGTGGGGTTTGTGGCGAATCCGAAACCTCCTAGTTTTCCAAGAGAATGAACCATTGGATGTACAACTAGAACTCTCGCGTGCTATTGCTTTTTTGGAGGAATACCGAGCTGCCAACCCTAAACCGACTACTAATGCTACCCGCTCGCTTCATCACTGGAGCGCCCCACCTCAAGAGTGGTTTAAGATAAATTATGATGCTAGTGTTGCTGAGGAAGATGGAGGCCGGGTGGGGGCGGTGGTGCGTGACGCCTCAGGCCAATTTAGCGGGTCATGCTTTCCCTCTTATCTCGCATCCTATACTACTTGAAGCATATGGGGTGCAACTCGGCATTAATTTGGCGGTGAACTTAGGCCTCAAGAAAGTGATTTTCGAGACGGACCCCCTATATTTTTAGCTAAGTGTAGACTTATGTCTACCAGAGTCTTAGCCGGAGGTTTGTCAAAAGCTTCAAATTTCTTGAGTACATTCTCAATATAGTGAGATTGTGATAAGACAATTTCTTCAGTCATTCTAGAGATTTTGATCCCTAGTATTAGACCTGGCCATCAATATAGGGGGGTTTGGATTTTGCTTACATCAGCGCTTGCATCAGTGTCAGGGGCAAATTACCATTTTTTTGTTACCGTTTTAATCCACATGTTACCATTTTTTTACTGTTTGTACTTTAAATTTTTTTTAAAATAAATTCAAAATTTCTTCCAAACTCTATAAATACCACTTCTTATTCTTCAAATTTTACACATTTCAATCTCAATTCTCTACTTCTCTTATTAAAAATTTGAGCTATATAAATTCTCCCTCAAGTTTACTAATTAGATATATTAGTCATATTTCTCATATAATTACTCATATACGGTTAGCTTGGAGGAGTTCCGTTTCGTCTTTGTTCGAAGAGAGGCCAATATGGTCGCTCACTTTTTTTTCAAAACAATGTTGTTTTTCTGTTTCAGACTCTTGTTTTTTCTCTTCTCCTCCGGCTGGCCTTCAGACTTGGCTGGACGTGGATTTGATGTAATCGTTGACACCTTGATGCCATGATAAATGAAATGATGTCGTTTCCCTAATAAAAAAAGAGATAAAGAAAGAAGGGGGGAGAGAAAGGAGAGAATAAAGCAATGAAAGATTGCTAAAAAAAAAGAAAAGTTTGAGATGTTTTAAAAATTTTAAAATTATTTAAAGTGATCATAAAAATGTGACTTAATCAGATAAGTGACTATATACGAGTGAGTTAATATAGATCAGTAATCATACAAGCGTAATTTAATATAATAGAGTAATTATAAATATACAAAAAATAGATTAATGACCATGGACTAAAATTTATAAAAGATGAGTGAGGAGTGTCTTTTACTCCCTCCCTCACCTAATCAGTAAATTTAAAATACCACTATTCTCTAATTGATTAGGCTAATTAGATTTTTCGACCTTGAGATGTAATTTAAAATTTGTTAGAAAAAAATGTGTCAATTTAATGTGGTTGTAACTTGGGTTGTCAAGTCCAAAAAATATTACCACGTAAAAAAATTGTCTGACGATCCATCTTCAAATTTTAATAAAAATACAATTATATTAAAATTCTGTAGGAATAATTTTGTTGTATGGACCCAAACGCTGGGTCAAATTAATCGATTCAAATGGTAAAAGGTGTGTGGAATGATACAAAGTCGAGTGTTCCGAGACATTGGTCGGTGAACCAAAGGAAGCTAAGGACTTGGTAAAGGTTTGTGCGAGATGGGCCAGAAACAAGATACATCCAAGACGCAAGGCCCAAAACCTATCTTCGAGTCGCGATTACCGATGAAGAAACAAAAAAATTGTATTTTTTTAAAGGTTGTTATCTAAGGAAAAGTCAATTTTAGTACCTTGTGATAATGCCAAAAATTACTTTAGTATCTTGTAGTATCGCCAAAAATTATTTTAATACTCTGTGGTAAAAAATCAATCAATCGAGTCAAACCTCACCCAATTTACATCACTTAGGTCTGCAGGCAGCTACCCGAACTTGCCTAGACCCTACCCAGCCAACTTGGCCAGCCACGTCACCAAAACTTCGACATCCTTTCTCCCCCGTCTCTCTCTCTCTTCTTCTTCTTCTACGAAATTCATAATTAAGGCAGTTCTGATCATAAGAGGACACCTGGCCAAGTTGGCTGGCCAAGTTGGCTGGACCCTACCCAGCCAACTTGGCCAGCCACGTCACCAAAACTTCGACATCCTTTCTCCCCCGTCTCTCTCTCTCTTCTTCTTCTTCTACGAAATTCATAATTAAGGCAGTTCTGATCATAAGAGGACACCTGTAGACATCGGGGAGGACCGACTCCTCTCTCAGCTACCGACTCGTCCAGGAGGACCGCCACTTTGTGAGGCTCGACATCGGGAGGATCGCGATCGCCGGCGGTGGGGAGGAAGAAGAGGAGGAGATGGAGTTGGAGTACCAGCGGGTCTGCGTCAATATGGCGGGATGGACACTATGCTACTGCATGTTTCGGGTACTCCTCAAGGTAGCATGGAGATAAACTGGGCCGGTGAAGATCAACCGTCGATGTTGCCATTACCGACGGAGATGAACCAATTGCCGTTGCCATCATCGATGAAGATGTTGTTGTCGCTGTTGCCGTGGGTACGTGCCAGGCCGGCGAAGATCGACACAGAGGTGAGGGCGGTGTTATAGCCGTGGGTGCGTGCTGGGCCGGCAAAGATCAACCCGTCGCCGTGGCAGTCGCCGACGGAGATGAACACATCGTCGTTGCCATCGCCGTTGCCTTGTTGATCAAGAAGAAGACACATTATGAACCCCACCAAGTTGTCGTTGGATTATAATTTTTCTGCTCGGTTTTGGTTTTGAGAAGAAGAAGAAGGAGGAGGAGGTAGGGCTGAGCAAATAGCCCGAACCGGACCGAACTGGGACCGGACCGGAAAAACCGGAACCGGAAAACAAGATAAAAGTCAAACCGAACTGGACCGTGGGTTTCGTTAGACCGAACTGGAAACCGGACCATAATTTCGGTTTAAACCGGAACCGAACCTAAAGGACCGGAAAAAATGCCTTTTTGGTCCTTGTTGCGTACTGGAACAACAAGCACAAGCATAATCCAATAACCCACAATTAAAACAGCCTTGACAAAGTCAAATTTTGCTCGGAAAAGAAAAGAAGTGGACAAAAATCACCGAGCCTTGCACTCAAAGACCATTTCCACGAAAATCACAAAATAGAGGAACGACGGCTGGCCGGACAATGTCAGATCGACGAACGGGTGGACTGGAGGTGCTCGGGTTGTAATAGAAACCCTAGAGCCGGCGTCCTCTCTCTCCCGAAGACAGAGGTCGGACGACGGAATCAGGAGGCAGAGGTCGGGGCCATCGGGTTGGGCATCACGTCAGGGCTCCGGGAAGTCGACTGGCGTCGCGTCGAGGCTCTGGGAAGTCGACTGGCTGTGCTTTGTGCGGAGGTCGATCAGCTTGTGGACATCCAACCAGCGATAATGAAGAAGTGGAAGCTGCGGAACTTGGATTTTAGGTAATTAGGTTTTCTGTCTGGGGAAAATAGGGAAGAAGAAGTGGCAGTATGGGTCTAAAAAGTTAGATTTCAAGGAGTTGGGATAGCTACGGTCCGGTCCGGTCTTTTTCGGGTTTGGAAACAAAAAACCGGACCGGAACCGGGGACCGTTTCCCCAAGAATTCAGGAACTGGACCGAACCAAACTTACGAATGGTTCGGTTTGGTCCGGTTTTTTTGGTCCGGATTGGTTCGGTTTAACGGTTTTCGGTTTTTTTGCTCACCCCTAGGAGGAGGAGATAGGGGAAAAGGAGAGAGGAGAGAAGCTGGAGATGCCACTTCTTCATATTTTGATGACGTGGCTAGTCCAGTTGGCCCGGCAGGGTCTGGGCAGATCCGGGCAGCTGTCCGAGACTTAAGTGATGTAAATTGGGTGTGGTTTGACTTGATTGATAGGTTTTTTACGACAGGGTACTAAAGTAATTTTTTATGATACTACAGGGTACTAAAATAGACTTTTCCCAAAAAACTCTGTAGTTATCAAAATATAAAAAGAGAAAATTACTCTCAAGTCCCAAAAATTTGATAAAATTACCAGTAGAGTCCTTACTTTTTTGAAACCCTTTTTTCATCCTCCAAGTTTCGTAAAATAGAACTCTCAAGTCCATGGCTCCGGTACCGGAAAATAAGTCTGACGAGAAAGTATGGAAAATGACCAAATTGTCCCTCAAGAAAAAAAAAGATCCACCTTCTTCCACCTCTGCAACATCAAGAACACTATGAACACACTCAAGAATAGGAGTGAGTATTTTATCCGACATCCGATGTCCGAATCTGAAATAAATTTTAGATTCGGATTCGGATTCGGATTCAAATTATCCGAACTTTTTAGTTCAGATTCGGATTCGGATTTAAAAAAAATAAGTTCGGATATCCAAAAAATCTGAACTTTAGATGGGCTGGGCTTTGGGCCTAGGAGTAGGAGTGCAGCCTGCGTGGAGGCTGGGTCCAATTTCTTTTTTTAAAGTAGGTTCCCCTTCATTTTAGATCTCAGAGACGGAGACAATCCACAGAAATCCTAGAAAAAATCAAAAACTCGCCGCAAGACCTTGCTCAGTAGCCAGTACAGTCGCATCCGTCCTCGATGAGAGTTTGCGACCTCGACTCAGTTTTAGCCTTCTCAGAGACTAATTCTATATGGTACGTACCAAGTCCTTCTCTTGATGCACTTACCCTTTTTTACCCATTTTCTTAGCAACTTGTTTAATTGCTTCTTGTTAAATCATCCATTGTTTCTTACTAAATCGTCTGTTCACGGCTTGTTTGGATGATTCTATTGATTTCTTGACCTTGCTCACGGCTTTGGCTTGTTCTTGAAAGTTCAGGGCTTGCTAAATCGTCCATTGTTTTTTAATTAGTTCTATTTGCAGTTCACTAACCCATTGTTTTGTTCTTGAAAGTTTCTGAGCTGTAAAATAATTAGTTCTATTTCTATTAGCTATTTCTTCTATTAGCTCACTTACCCGCAGCAGCTATTTGTTCTATTAGCTATTTATTCTATTAGCTGTTGTCACGTTAGGTTGGTTTTAATTTGATTGACTTACAGATCAAATTGGCTTGCTTGCTGCCTATTTTAGTGATAGTAAGTTAGTAATAATTGGCTTGGTTTTGAAAGTTCACTTATCCATCCTGTTGTTGGGTTTTGAATGCATAATTAATGCATTTGGCCCAAGCTGAAAGGCCCGAGCTGAAAAGTCCAAGCTAAAAAGCCCAAGCTGAGGATGGGAGAACCATTACTACATCGGAAATCATAAAATTTTTTTTTCTGTTTATAAGGAGAAGCTCCAAGCTAGTGTAACATTAAATGTTCTACCTGAAGAGCTGACCGAGGCTGCCTGCCAGGATGGTGCGAAGCACCATCCGAGCACGAGCACGAGCACGTGCATGTGCGCATGGCGCATTGGACGCTGGTCGCAATGGGCACTTTGTGGCGCACTTCGCACGTGCGCATCGTCTGGAGGAGCCGTAAAGTGTGCTGCCTGCCTGCCGAAGGGATGCCTACGACCTCCGAAGAGCCACGAACAAATTAGCTGAAGAGGCACCCGAAGGGCAGCCTGCCTGTTGGCAAAACAGACGCGTTTCCTTGGAATTGCTTCATGCCTCTTCGGAAATGCCTGCCTCCACTCCATCCAGCGCCTATAAGTAGGCCCCTCTCCCTCATTTGCAAATCATCCCAACTACAAGTGCATAAGCATTCATTAGCATTGTAGTTCTCTCTCTCTCTCTCTCTCTCTCTGAAAAGTCTGAATATTCAAGGTTCGCCTGAAGCTTCTAGGGTCGTTGTACTACGAACTCGGAAGCAGCCTAGTCGTTGTATCTTGGGGACGATTGTCGCAGCCCGTAAGCACTAAATACGGGGCAATCTCGTCTTACGAAGAAATAGTCCAACTCTTGCCTCGACTATTAAAGATCCTAATCAAGTACACCACCTCCGGCAAACAACAATAAGCTATTTCAATGTGTTCTTGTTCCTTAATGTGTTGGTTCTTTAATTAGACTAATTGTAAGCTATTTCAATGTCAACTTTTTATTTACTAAAAATCTGTTTTCATATATTACAGGTTTCAGTTCTATGGGCATTGATGTGTACAAAAGGTACATAGATTGATGTGGTCGTGGTGGAGGTGTGCCAAGACAACATTAATGACGGATGCTAATGCCTACTATTTTGTGGATGCAACTTTTGTATTTGAATTTAGTCATTTGGATGCCTACTGCCAAAATGAAACTTTTGTATTTTGATTTGATTTTGTTGATGCACTATCGCATTTTGCTTTTGTTGTATTTTGGATGACTTTTGAATGAAATTATGGGTGACTTGTCGTTTAGTAAATCGAATAATTCGGATTATCCGAATCCGAAAAAAGTTCAAATTTTTAAATTTTTGGATTTGGATAATTTACTATTCAGATTCGGATAGTTCGAATTTTCAGAAATTCGGATTCGTATAATCCAAATGCTCACTCCTATTCAAGAACACTAATCCAAACCCAGAAAATTAAACAATTTAAACAACAAACAAAATCAATTAACTAAAGCATCGAATAAACGATGGCGGCCACCAAAAATTTCTCTTCTTCAACCCCAAAAATGGAACCCATGGTGGGTCTCTCCTCTCCAACAGCGCTCGCAACTCCTTATCCTCATTCCCGAAGACCCACCTCCGGGACGCTCTCCTCGGAACGGTGCCGCTTCGCCTTTTCAATCCGACACTGGCCGAGACTCGGCCCCAGTTGCAGGAAACTCTCAATTGTACGAAAAGTTTCAATTTTTCTCACTTTTCATGTGTTTATTTTTCTGGGATTGTTGTCATTTGGGTGCTTATTGCTGTTCTTTGGTACAAGCAGAGTAAGAGTGTCTTAAGAGTGAGAGCCGAAGGTGAAGACTTTGAGCTGAAGCAGGTGAAGGATATGGCCGCAGCTGTGGACAGGATTCTTGTCCAATAGTTGATCCTCTCTGGTCGGGATCTGGGCGTACCCAACTTATGAGATCTGATGGTCTCGCCGGAGCCAAGGGCCGATGAGGTGGAAGACGATGACAGAGGAAGACGAAGCCGAGACAACGTCGTGACGGAGGAAGACGAAACCATGACGGTGGTTTTAAGACGAAGTCGATACGAAGCCAGAATGATGGTTTTAAGATGAAGCAGAGACGAAGCCAACGTCGTGGCAAATCTGGGTTTCTGTCTTCGACTTATTGGAAATTGGATTGGAAAATCTGGATTTCGGTTTAAGAGGAGCGTTTTGGGTTTAATTGTATGTTTTTTATTGGGTTTAATTGGATATTATTAGTATTTAGTTAATCGAGTATTCTTGTTGTTAATTGACATGTGCTTGAGTGTGTTTTTGGTGGTTCAAGAAAGTGTGTTTTTTTTTGTTTTTTTAATTGAGGGATATTTTCGTCCGTTCAGGTCCAATTTCGCCAGAGCTATTTTTCGGTACCGAAACTAAGAACCAAAATTTTTATTTTACAAAACTTAGAGGACCAAAAAAAAATTTTACTGATAATTTTGTCAAACACTAAGAACCTGAAAATAATTTGTCCCATAAAAAATCCCGACTACAAGAAGAAGAGTATATGAGATCGTAAGGACAATCACACGGAGATGGTGTTTCGTCTGTACTGGGGGTGGATGTCAATAATGTGCTTATTTTGCTTAATAAAATTTACTTATAAAAACAAGGACAAGGAGAGGGAGAAAGGTTGTTAGACGGTAGACCAATCCACCCAATCCAGTTCACGAAATAAACAATTAATTTCTCTTTCATCCATACCCAATCCAATTACATATTTTTCTACTCACATCAGCAACCCAGTTCATAGAATAAACAATTAATTTCTCTCTCATCCACATATTATCTACTATCATTTTTTGGAATACTAAATTATATAAAAATACTCGAGGTACAAATGGAAGTCGAAAATGATAAATTACGAATACGGAAATTTCAAATTACAAATACAAAATTTAGAACATAGATAAGTCACTTTTGCCAAATATGCTCAATTAAATCACTTTTCAGAGCGTTATGAGCTTCTCTATTGCGAAGTTGTTCCCTAGCAGTCATGTAGGTGGATAGATTTCTGATGCGTTCAGTAGAGAATTGAAAAGGTTCTTCGTTGTCCTCTTCATTTTGGAATTCGGCCGGATCATGATAACGGAGAGCCATCGAAGGACAAATGCCGTGGAATATTTTGTGGGGGTTGGTGTTGGAAAAATAGAATTTGAGAGAGATTTGGCGACAATTGAGAGCTATAAAAAGGTTGAGAGTTTGGATACTCTCCATAATTTTGATAAGCTGAAGGATTATAAGATCCGAAAGGATTATAATTTGGAGAATTAGGATCATTTGGATCCATAGTAGAAAAATATTACGGAGAAAATTTAAAAGAAGAGATTATGTAGTGAAAGAAGAGAGAATTTTAGATAGTGTGTGAAAATGGTGTGTGCAAATATGTTAACATTGGACTCTATTTATAGAGATTTGAAAATTAATAATTTTTTTTTTAGTTTTAGGTCTGTTTAGATAACCACAAAAATATTATCCGAAAATATCTATTTTTAACGAATAATATTATGCCAAGTGAAACTAATTAGATAAATAAGTAAAGAAAAAAAATGGTCAAGTGGCCGCTCACGAGCGGCGACCGGGCAAGGACCTCGATCGGCCGCTCGCCCCCCATTTCATTACATTTATTTTTTTTAATATTAAAAAACCTACTCGCGCGAGATTTTAATCTGTGCTGCGGGTGGTCTTATCAAGACCAAGTTCGGATGAAAAAGTATTCCTAACGGACATCAGTAAACTTATTTCTGGGAGGACAAAAACAAAGTTAGCACCGGCAACTGTTCCGCCCATCAGAATCAACAAATTGGAATAATTTTCCAGATGAGCGACAAAGAATACCTCATATTCAAATTGTTATTCCCAGTAGAAACGAGCCCAATTGTGCAGTTGTAATAATATTTTGTCTTCAAACATTACGAATTGAATTAGATCGTATATCAATAAGAGTTCACAAACTAGTCATAAATTGCTCATAAATACCTAGATTTTGTTACCAAATAAAAGAAAACAAATTTAATCTAATATTTGAACATCTCTAATCCAACTGATCCATTTTCCGAGGTAATGTTCAAGTTACTATCTGGGGTCAAGTTCATTCTCCCGCGTCCTATCGTACCAAAGACACAAAAAGATCCTCGCACAAGATAATCACGAGTCCTTTTCGATTGATAGTCCCGTGCAATGGATTAAGCTAATAGACAGACTAACCACTTAGTTAGACAACGCAGAAACGACGCCGCCGAACATTGCCGCTTGAAAATCATAGTTCTCGCAGTCATGCACGCGTTGTCCTAATTCCGCAATGGCATAATTGTTCCGGCCCAATCACAGCTCTCCACGTGTCAATATCCCGCCGCACGGCATCCTCAGTTATATAGTTTTACGTCAATTATATCCAACTCCCAGATTCCCGCTTCCCTGAACTTGCGGTCTGCTCTTAAAGTGGAATTCCCGAACATCCGCTACTCCGACTAATCTAAAACCGGAGTAGACAAACAGCTCATCGTACCAATGGAGGCTAAGAAAGGAGAAAAAGTAGCTGAGAGAGAGAATTCCCGAGGATGGTTTTGGTGGGCGGTGGCGTTGGTGATGGGAGTTCTGGTCCTGACGGCTGGTGTACTGACGATCGTACATCGCTTCCCTTTCTCCAAGAAACGCCTTTCTTCTCATCCTCTTCCCATCGAAAAGAAGTACGCTGGCGCCCTCCAAATCGCCATGCAATTCTTCGACGTCCAGAAATGTAAGTCGGCCGACTATTCGAGTTTCGAGCTGCCTCTTATTATCCATAGAATCCGACGGTGATCGACTTTCGTGTTTTGCAGCCGGGAAGTTGGCGAATAACAGGATTCCATGGAGAGGGGACTCGGGGCTACAGGATGGGGAGGAGGTGGGCTTGGATTTGTCTAAAGGAATGTATGATGCAGGGGACCACGTGAAGTTTGGATTCCCTATGGCCTTCACGGCCACTGTACTCTCCTGGGCGATCCTCGAATACGGAGAGAGGATGGAGGCGGTGAAGCAATTCGAGTACGCTCGGGATTCGCTCAGGTGGATCACTGACTACCTCATCAATGCCCATCCTTCACCAAATGTGCTCTACGTTCAGGTACATTCTGAAGTTTAGCCCTCTCAAGGTGACCACGATCAGGTTTTGTAGTGGATGCAGAGTAATTTGTTTCCTTTTGCAGGTAGGCGACCCTGAGATAGATCACAGCTGCTGGGAAAGACCGGAAACCATGACCGATAGAAGGCCATCGACACAAGTCAATATGTCCTTCCCGGGTTCGGATGTTGCAGCAGAAACTGCAGCCGCCCTGGCATCAGCATCTCTTGTCTTCAGGAAAATGGATGGTTTGTATTCCGACACGCTCCTGGTCCACGCTCAGGATCTATTCGCTTTCGCCGATACCTATAGAGGGTCTTACAGTGACAGCATCCCGGGAGTGCAGAAGTACTACAACTCTTCCGGGTATGGGGATGAACTCTTGTGGGCTGCTGCCTGGCTTTATCATGCAACTAAGCAACACTCTTACTTGGAATATGTCACGGACCTGTACGGGAAAGAATTCGCTAACTGGGGAGATCCGACTTGGTTTAGTTGGGATGACAAGCATCCTGGATTGCAGGTACACATTCATTTCTCGAAGCGAGCGCTTCGAAGAACTTCAATCAGCCTAATGGATGAAATAGTACTACAATCAGAAAATATGATTGTTTTATACAATTCCAACTTTGAAACAGGTGTTGTTAACCAGACTGAATATTTTCGGTCTGGAAGGGTCTGGTCCAGATGAGAGCATTGAGCTGCAGATGTACAGGAAAACTGCAGAGGCGATCATGTGCAGCCTTCTTCCGGACTCTCCAACAGCAACATCTAGCCGAACAGCAAGTGAGTTCCTTCCGCAATGTCGCCTATGCCTAATATAGAGATTTGATTCTCAACCATCATCCTGGCAACCTCTCAGGTGGCCTGATATGGATTTCGCAGTGGAACACATTGCAATACGCGGTCGCTTCTGCGTTCCTCACCATCCTGTACAGCGACTACATGGTTGCTTCAAAGACTGCAGCTCTATACTGTCAAGGGAAGCTCTACGACCCATCCGATCTTCGCAGGTTCGCCATTTTGCAGGTGCGCTAACTCTGACACTATGTTCGGATAGACAACAGATGTGTAAGTAAAGTAGACTTTCATAAACCGATTGCTGGTCCCCTAAAATTCTGCAGGCGGACTATGTACTGGGAAACAATCCGATGGAGATGAGCTACGTAGTTGGCCACGGGAGCCAATACCCCGAGTACGTACACCACAGGGGATCATCCATCCCTGTAAACTCCACCACCAACTGCACCACAGGGTTCACCAAGTGGCTCAACTCGACGCATCCGAACCCGAACTTAGCGGTTGGAGCTCTAGTAGGCGGCCCTTTCCTAAACCAGAGCTACATTGACAACCGCAACAACTCGATCCAGGGCGAACCAACCACGTATAACAGCGCTCTCCTTGTTGGCCTCCTCTCTGGCTTAACCGGGCATTCCCTGGTCCCCAGGTCTTTCACATAGAACTTGATAACTTTTTGCCCTTGTGTGTGTGTGTATATATATATATATAGTCCTGTATATATGGTCGTTGAAGTTTCGAGTTCGAGTATAGAGAAAATGGGAAAAAAATGTTGTCTTTTTGTAATCCGACTCAACTCAAATATAGATAGATCACTCGGTTCAGTTATTATCTAGAAACATATGAAGGATCTCTAGGAACCTTTGAACAATGAAGAGGGAGCCAGAGGAGGAGTATCCAACTGGTAGAGATTAAGAGCTGGTCCAACGAACCTAAACAGAATCCATCCTCCGATCACAATGAAGATGGAAGCATAAGCAAACTTGTTGAGCCAAAACAGCGCCCCCTTCTCTCCCATGTACAGCTCTGTGGCCTTCTCAGGTAAGCTCATCTCCTCCCATTTCTTAGGAGCACTATTGGAAGACCGCGCGTTGAGAGTCCGAGCAGCTGCTGCTCCGTCGCCTTCGTCCTTGGCTAACTTCTGCCTTCGTTTCTTCGAGCCTCGCTTGAACTTGATCTCCACGGCATCAGTGGACGTCATTGTTGGTGGCTTCGGGATGTCCTCGCCTCCCGTGCCTTGGCCGGAGCCGAGCTTCCATGTTCTTCTTCCCCGTGTTCTTGTTAGTGCAACTGCTTCTGGGTTTGTGTATATGGGAATGGACGAAGCAGGTGGCCATAAAGGCAGGAACCTTATGGTGTTGATCTCCATTCTTGTGTTCTCCTACTAAGTGCATCCTATTCCTTTGGCTGAATGGCCAGCATTTCTTATCTGTTTTCTGTCTCTCCTTGGCTGGGCCTGGACCATTAGCATTGGGCCTAGATCCTGAACTTTGAAGGTCAAGCATAAGCCTAGTGTGCTGCTTTTTTTTTTTAGCCTAGTGTGCTGCTCGGAAAGCCGTCTTTTCTGTGGCGAACAACTTGTCCTGTAAGGGGAATAATAGTTGAAAACGGCTACCGCTTAGGAGAATCTTTACCGAATAAGAATTATAATAATTCGTGATTTGACTTACTGTTTTTACCGATCGACACACTTTTTTTTTATGTCTTGTAATCACTCGCACTTATTCCAGAAAATTTCTCAGGAGTTAACATATCCTAAAATTGTCTCGAATTAAATGCACGTTTAACATTTTTTAATATATTTGTCAGAAAAGTGGGTTTAGTTTATTGATAAAGATAGTTCAAATTAAATTATTTAAATTTTTTAGACAAAATATATTTTCGTGGTGACATTATTAAATTCGAAACTTTTTGCGTAAAGAGGAAGCAAACAAGCAACCGAAACGTCACCGTTTGAACACATCAATATAGAATTATCAGACGAGAAGCAGGTAATCAACTAATCTCTCTCTACTTTTAGAAATCCGAATAAAATAAAAATCTGAAGCATGGACCAACCTCTGACCGCCAACGACGACGCCGTAGAACGAGTCAACGGCGGAGGAGGAGAGGAGGAAGACCCGTTTCTCCTCCAGTTCGAGCCGTCAGATCTCCGGGGCGCCTCCGATTTCCTCACCACGTGGCTCCCGTTCCTCTCACGTGACCTCTGCACCGACTGCTCACTCGCCCTCTCCAACCGCATCCGATCCCTCTCCCCTCCCGGTAAATCGATCTTCCACGATTAGGGTTTCCGTTATCTTTTTATTTTAGCTCGAAATTCGAAAAATTTTAAGAGGGTTTCTGATTGGTTTGGTTAGGGTCTGCGGCGGCAGCCAAATCAGACGAAGTGCAGGATGCCAACTCGGACGCGCACGAGCCGTCAACTAGCCGCGAAGGGCAGGTTGCCAACTCGGACGCGCACGAGCCGTCAACTAGCCGCGGATCGGCCCAGCCCAGGATGTCGTGGGCCGACATGGCGGACGAGCTGTCATCCCCGGGGGAGGAGGAAGAGGAAGAAGAGGAGATAGTGGCCGACAGGGAGGTTAGGGTTGCTTCTGCCTCCACGGGTTCGGGGCCGGTTCAGGCCCGGGAGAAGCCCGAGTTGTCCAGGGACCAGAGGGAGTACCTCCGGTTTAAGAACGTGAAGAGAAAGAAGGACTTTATTAGCTTGGAGAGGGTTAACGGAAAGTTTGTGAATGTGCTTGAGGGGCTCGAGCTGCACAAGGGGATTTTTAGCGCTGCTGAACAGAAGAGGATCGTGGATTATGTGTACCAGCTCCAGGAGATGGGGAGGAGAGGCGATTTAAGAGGTCGGTTGGCTCTAGGTGTACTTGATTTACTTGGATAAACGTTTTTGAAAAATCTTTGAGGAGGTACATACTGTTGTTGGGATATTGTTCTTGCTCTGATTGCTATACGCGAGTTAATCTGCTAACATTCAATGTTTGCAGAGAGAACCTTTACTGCGCCCCATAAGTGGATGAAAGGCAAAGGGCGTGTAACTATCCAGTTTGGCTGCTGCTATAATTACGCGACCGTGAGTATTATCCCAACTCGGTGCATTATTTGCCCATTAATGTGGGGATACCTTCATTAACTGATTTTGTACTCTATGGACAGGACAAAAATGGTAATCCGCCGGGGATCCTCCGTCGTGAGACCGTTGATCCAATACCACCACTTTTTAAGGTGATTATCAGAAGGTTGATCAGTTGGGATGTCCTTCCACCGAGCTGTGTGCCCGATAGTTGCATTGTGAACATATATGATGAAGGAGACTGCATTCCTCCTCATATTGACAACCATGATTTTCTCCGGCCATTTTGTACAGTATCCTTCCTTAGTGAGTGCGACATAGTGTTTGGAACAAACTTGAAGGTTGTAGGTCCAGGTGAATTCGATAGTCCTAATGCAATTCCTCTGCCCGTGGGGTAAGTCTGATTTGCAGTTTTGTTTACTTCTAATGGTCTCTGGTCGGCCTCATCTGTTTCTATAACTTGCCATTTTGATTTGATTATGTTGTTCTTTTCCAGTTCTGTTCTTGTCTTGAATGGAAATTCTGCTGATGTGGCTAAGCATTGTGTGCCTTCAGTTCCTACAAAAAGGTGCGACTTGAAACTCCTATCACGGCACTGACCTTAATAGCGTTTCCTTTTTATTGGGTTTCCGTTGTCTCACGTCTGATGTTTCATGTAGGATATCAATTACATTCAGAAGAATGGATGAAAAGAAACGCCCAGCTTCTTTTGTGCCAGAACCTGATTTGCAAGGTATTCAACCACTGTCCTATGGATCAAATAACACCAAGGATAGACACACTCCTATGTCTGAAAACCGTATGAGAAAGAAAGTGGACGAGAAGGAGGGAGGAAAAGAACCTAGGCAATTTCCAGATCGTGGCTGTTATTCAGAACCCCGCTACTCGAATCGTGGCCGTAGAGGGTCTGCATATGGGCCAAGGATCAAGGTCAATACGAACAGCTGATAGTTGACATGCGGCTCTTCTCAAACAGAATTCCTACCAGTCAATGAAATTGGGAAATGACCACTGTGGTGCACATACATGTGATAAAGCCTCGTCTCTGAAAGAGCGGTAGCAGTATGAACGCCTGTGTTTTCTACTTATTTGTGTGGCTCTTAGAATCGAAAGTGCTTTGCGGGTTTGGTCTTGCTCAATTGAATCCAATGTCCTTTAAAGGCGGGGATTGATTGTCTGGACAATTTTGGTTTGGATGGACAGCTTGAAAGCAGGGCACCCAAATCAGGATTAGGGTTTGTGCTTCAGACATCTTTTGGTGTGTTTTAACTGGGTATATGTCGCATGTCTCTTCTTTTGCTCAAATTGGTGCCTCCTTGCTTCAACGAGTTCCAGGTGGAGATCGATGGCTGGAATTGGCTGATTTGAGGCTGTTTACATTTGGATATTGTCATTGTTCCTTTAAGCTCATGCCATAAGTGGATCAATTTCCTTGTGTATAATTCGAGCATCATAAGGTATATAAGAATTATTATGCTTTATATATACAGTTGATAAGTTGGTACTTCAAACTTTGGGTAGCTACCGGGTGTTAATAGATTTGTTAAAATTGTGACTGTACAGTTATACACCTGTAAATCTCATACGCGGTGACCGGCAAGTAAAGGATGCCATTGTTTTCGTGCGAGCAACAAAGTGGCGGATTGGTTGTTCAATTAGCACTTGGATTCTCCTTGGGTTTTTTGTGTCCTTCACTGGCCATCATCGCATTGTTTTCCAATCCTAGTGCAGAAGGAACTCCACTGCTTGTACCGTACCACTCACGGATTACGGCAAAAAAATTTTTCAAGAAGTTACAGTAAAATCCCTGTCCTGAGTCGGGACTAATAACCCTTTCAAAAAAGAGAGTCGGGACTAATAATAACTAATAGTCCCTAAAAAAATAATAATAACTTATAAAATTTTAGTGTTAATTTTTGTCTCAATTTTTGTATAAAATAATAATTTTTAATATACTTCACAAGTTTGAAATAAATTTTAAAATACTAGTTTGTGCTAAACTTGATTGTTTAATAAATTTTACGTTATCATCTATCTTCTCAGTTGTCTTCAAATGATCTTTCTCAACGTCGTCTTGCTCTAAGAAAATATGTCAATGAAGTGTAGTATTTGGATAACGCTTTAAGTCATAATTTTATATAATTTGAATATAAACAAAGTAATTTTCGATATTTACATATTTGTTATTAAAAAAAACTTAATTTTAATATTTGTGGAGAAAAAAATATAATTTTCTCTTATGTAATAAAATTTTTAAAATATATTTTTTTCTGGTATTTTAGGGAGATTTTTTCGTACTCAGAAGATTTACACCTGTGTTGATAAGGAATTTCCTGAGACACTGGGTATGGATTGGGTACGGAATGCCGGGTATGGATTGGGTACGGAATGCCACTATTTCGAACCGTTTGGAATGAAGACACGCGGGAACTTTTTTGCAAACGTGCTAAAATACGGGGACCAAAATAAAAAAAAACTATGCACAAATACAGGCCGGATACAAATGCCATTATCACATAACTGCGCATGCCAGTATCACATAACTGCGTACGCCAGTATCACATAACAGTGCATGCCAGTGTGACCTTTTTGCAAAAATGCTAAAACGTGGAGGACCAAAATGAAAAAAACTATGTGTGCCATTATCATCGAGGGGGACTTGCCATTTTCACAAAAACAAATGCCATTATCACATAACTGCACTTGCCATTATCACATAACTGTGTTTGCCATTGTCACATACCTGCGCTTGCCGACGCGGTCCCCCTTCAGTCCAAACCGTACGGAATCAATTCCTTCACTCTGTACCCAATCCAAACCCACGAAATGCCACTATTCTGAACCGTTTGGAATAAAGACACGCGGGGACGTTTTTATAAATGCGCTAAAATACGGAGACCAAAATGAAAAAGCTATGCACAAACACAGGCCGGATACAAATGCCAGTATCACATAACTGCGTACGCCAGTATCACATAACTGCGTACGCCAGTATCACATAACAGTGCATGTCAGTGTGACCTTTTTGCAAAAATGCTAAAATATGAGGGACTAAAATAAAAAAACTATGTGTGCCATTATCATCAACGGGGACTTGCCGTTTTCACAAAAACAAATGTCATTATCACATAACTGCACTTGCCATTATCACATAACTGTGTTTGCCATTGTCACATACCTGCGCTTGCCGCTGCGACCCCCCTTCAGTCCAAACCGTACGGAATCAATATCTTCACTCCGTACCCAATCTAAAACCCTGAGACACTTGCATGACTGAATCGAATTTTCCGCTCGACGCTTAGTGTATTTATTGGAACAAGGGATATATCGTGTCTCTCACGTTTCTTTCCCATATCATCTTTTTGAAATTAGTTTTTTTTTGTTGAGGAAAATCTGTTTCAAATTAGTTGGTAATCATACACCTCACAAATCTAATGTATCCAAATCGATTTTTTCCGAATTCATAAGTCGACAAAGTTACTAGTAAATTTTAACCGAGCATCATTCTGCTAACCGTTGAAACTTCTAATTTAAATAGAAAAAAACTCTGATCGCACATTTTACTCACGCATCTGTATGATTTCAAGATTTACATCCGAGTCGGATTTTATCTCGTAAGAGTTTAGTTGTATTTCTAAATCAATTTTATCTCTTGTTTTGAAATTTATCTTTTTATTGAGATAATTGTTAGTCTTGTTATTTATTTTTCAATTAGTTATTTTTTAGAGATTATCTTTCTAGTTTTTAGTTTTATCTAGTTGTTATTTAGATGCTTATATAAAAGTCATAGATTCTTCAATGTAAGGCGGACATTCTCCAATACACTCACATGAGAATATCTATACAACTTTTTTTTATCTTAATTTTTTTCTCCCTCTCCTTAAAACCGACCGTCTAATGTTCTTTATGACGTTCTACTGCTCTTCTACCCATTCTTCTTTTTTCTCCCCCTCTTTGGGATTTTTCTTGGGGCGACATCCGAACCTGTCCTCAATTACTTTCACGATGTTCTATCAAAAATTTATTACCAAAATTTATTTTGGCATACTCGGCGGGACTACCGGAGGGCGTCTAAGAAGAATGATTTGAGGGATGCCACACGCAAAAGAAGTGGTCAGCTCCAATCGGTTGTCTCATATGGCACTACGGCTAGGGGGACAAGGACATATGCCTTCAATTCTCCTTGATCAATCGAATCAGAGGCATGCAGGGGTGTTTGTTGGATCTTAAGATTTACATCCTTGTCGGACTTTATCTCATATGGATTTAGTTGTATCTCTAAACTAATTTTATCTTGTTTTGAAATTTATTTTTTTATTGAGATAATTGTCAGACTTGTTATTTATCTTTCAGTTACATATTTTTAAAGATTATGTTGTTATTTAGATTCCTATATAAAGCTCATAGATTATCCATTGTAAAGCGGACATTCCTTAATACACATGTGTACAACTATCCAACTTTTTTTACCTTCACTTTTTTTTCTCTCTCCCTTAGATCGATCGTCTAAGATTTTTTTTTACGTTCTATTACTCTTTTACCCTCCTTCTTTTTTCTCTCCCTCTTCGGGATTAAGGGATGGCAGAAATATCCATACACTGTGGGTCGGACCCTACCCTTACCCTATGGGTCTATGGTATGTTGACTTTGACTGGGTCTATGGTATGTTGACTTTGACTGGGTCTATGGAAGGGTATGGGTATGAGTCTATGTTTAGAAGTAGGGTCCATGATGTGTCTGCGACATTGGCTTCGCGAAGCTAGGAGTGGATGTTTCTAATGCTATATCTTGTTATGTTCAGGTTTAAATTAAAGTTATTAATATTAATTTTTTACTTGTAACATAGTTCTCAAACTTTTTGAAATATGATTTAGTTATTGATGATATTGAGACAACAACTTGAAGTAGATATACTTTCGATTTTTTATTGATATACTATATTTTTATATATATCACGATCATATGAAAATGGCTACAATTAGCTCCAAATTTCATGGAAAATATATTGCAGATCCGCGAAATTGGTTAGTAGCATAAAAAGGTAAAAATAGTTGAGCTCGTGTAATGATAATTTTACTGGCTAGAACTAGACATTTTTAGAAAAATACAAACACGAATAAATGCACATATTTAGGCAATATGTACAATATGTACACTAGTTGTAATGTACAATTGATATGCTATATACTTTACAGTTAACTTTAACTATGTTATTACATAACCAACTAAAAATATATCGTGAATATCGATCACTAGAAGCAGACTTTCTAGATTTTTCTTTTGTTGAATTGTTAATGTACTTAAAACTTAACCAACACATGTATGGTTTGATGGATACAGTGTCAGTCCTTAAGCATGAGGTGGGAGGATCGAATCCTGTGACCGTCTAAGATTCGAAATTGTGAAAATAATTTAAATCTCACCCAAAAAAATGTACTTAAAATTTCAAAAGAAGAACTTTGTAGCATTTAAATTAATTTGTAAATTTGATGTTTCTTTAATTTTTTATTGAATGTTGACAAGTAACGTAGTAGATGTCTTAAATTTATTTAAATTTTATATGAAAATTAATTTTGTGCACAAAAATTATCAAAAAGTATAATTCTGTTGGTCGGACCATACAGACTCTGTAGACCCTTTCTCTCCTGGAGGGTAAGGTATGAGTCTAACAATAAAAAATTTGTAGGGTATGTGGTAGGGTATGAGTCCAACTCCAAAAACTAGGGTATGAGCAGGATTCTATCAATATTCTACCATACCCTACCCATTGCCATCCCAATCGGGGTTGTTTTTGGAGCGATCACTCCATACATGTCATCAATTACTTTCATGATATTCTATCAAAAAATTATTACCAACATCCTAAGTGACACCCTCGGTTGATCAATGAACTCTGTAGGTTCGAGACTATCTTCATCCGCAACTCAACCCAAATTAACTTTTTAATAAATAATTAATTTTTTTCTCATCCACATATAACTTAATTCAACTCAACCTTTTTATATCCCCATCAATGACACAACTCAATCCAAACTTTCTAAATAAACAAATATTTTTTCTCTCATCCATAAACATATATTATCTATAGTAAAATTATGTTTACATTTAAATTGTACAAAAACTACTTGTTCATAATTATAATAAGGAAAAAATTACAATGAAGTATAGTTTGAAAAATAGAAAATTTTAAATTGAATATCAAGATATGTCAATATTGAATTCTATTTATAGAGAATTGAAATATATAATTTAATTTTTATTTAATTATTAAAAATTAACTTCAATTTTTATAACAATACAAATTATATCCACCAATGTACATGTGTCACTAAGATTAGATTCTGAAAGAGAAAAAAAGTATAAAGCAACCCCGCCCGGTTGGTATGGAGGTCGATTTGCCGATCCTTTGGTTGGCTCAGGTCACAAATGAGAGTAGTCTAATGGTGTCCGAGAGTTGGGTTGATCAATGAACTCTGTAGGATGATAATTATAATTCCAGTTCTAAGAGAGTGGTCGCAAATAACAGAAGCTAGCTTTCCTTAATAAACTTTACCTACTGTGCGGTAGAGGAATTATATCTTGTCAATTTCGTAAAGACATCCATCAAATAAATGTCGGGTGCAGTCTGTCTACCGCACCCTACACGGTCCAAAGCTGAAATTCTTTTTTTTTGTGAGGGGAAAAAAAGCTGAAATTCAAACAACATTTCGCAGGCCACCACCAGATTTCGGCTTAATTAATTAACTTTTTTCACCTTGAAAATATGTATAATCGATTGGTGTGTGGTCCACCTATAACTATAGATACCTGCATCCAACTATAGGATTGGAGTATAATGTGAAAAAAAGTCAATAATTATAAGACTCAGAAACGAAATATTTGATAGGTTATATATTTATTTGGTTTATACATGATATCGAGACAACCGTTGAACTGATTAATTGAGATTTGATTCGGATATGATAAAAGTGTCAAAATTCTCACAACAATTATTATATTTTCAATGACTCGAACTTTAGATCGTTTAGTTAATTAGAACAATTCATTCACTAGTTAATCTAAATTTTTTAGTATATTCATCAATATATATTACGTATTTTTTTTCTTTTTAGGAAATAATACAATTCTAATTCTCTACATAAGGCCCTCCTTAATTGATTTTCACTTTTCCAAAGACAAAAGAAGAATGCGACAATCATAATGCAAGAGACAAACATGAAAAAGTTGTAGTTAGGGTTAGGGTTAGTCCTACGAGGAAATAGTCGGTCTCCATCTGAGAATTAAGAGGACTGGACAGAGAGATATGGGTGTGATTTTGTGATGTTATCTCTGGGGATACGGTAGGAAGAAAATAAGAGCAGGAGGATGATTACATCCAGAGAAAAAAATGGATCAGAAACCGGTTCTTGACACTTCTAGGGCAACCTCATTTCTAGGATAAAGCAAAGCACCACTCTTTGGATTTTTAGATAAATGGGTCAAGTACGTGGGGTTGGGGTTAGATTTATTCATGTACTTGTAAAATACGATAGAACTATTTTGAAGGATAAAATGGTATATTCAATTATAATAAATTTTTTTATCAGATTATGATAAATTTATCTACGCTGTTATGATAAAATAATTTCATAAGGGACCATCCTGGATAAATCGGGATCGTGCAGGATAAACTGGACCGTCCCAGATAAAAGGGGTTAGATAAAATAGTCTGCTCGATTATGATAAAATAGTCTACCCGATTATGATAAAATGATCTACCAAATAGGTCATCCAGGACAATCATGAAAACGGACTTACAGGACCAAATCTAGTCCAAGTATGATTATGAATTAGGATATTGTTGGATTATGAATTTCACATCTGTTTCCGGAGATGCATGATCCATTTATATATTATGTTAATTTTTTTGATTGAATATAACTTTTGTACATGACATCAAAATAATTCGATAATGGCCGTATTTCACGACATGTTAAGTCTTAACGGTGCATTGGGACATTCAGACACTTTAATAATAGTAAAATAAATCGGAAATATGTTTTGATATTGAAATTTTACAAAATTACGGATACTTTGATGTTTTAATTTGGATGACAAAATTTCCGATTCAAATTTATTACACCAAAATACATCGCATGTGATACTAGATAGATATACATTATAGTCTTATGATATGCGCTATCTACGTATACACCAAATACTCTAAAGAGATAAGTCTAAAATCTAGACTAAATTTGCCAAAAGCGAGATAAATATGACCGAATAACACCTAGACAAATATTTTCGATTCAAATTTTCGAATAAGATATTTGGATTCAGATTATCGGTATTTGTACATATTCTACCCAAAATAATAGGTGCTTGCTTGTTTTTTCTAGGCTACTCCTGATAATCAAATTTTGATGGCAGAAACGAAAAAGAATATCAGGAAAAAGAATTTGGACAGATACCATTCTCAAAAAAAGAATTTGGACAGATATATAATTTATTGGTAAAATTTTTGGACATATATACATCAGGAAAAAGAACACAAACAAAGCAAAACGAGAATTAAGAAAACAGAGAAGAAACAAAGAAATCCCTTTTAAAGGCTACGCGCACAGAGTCACAGAGTTTCTTCGGATATGAAACGTAAATGCATGAGAGGGAGAAGAGGAGAGAGTATGATGATGGAACTGTCAAAATCAACCAAATACCACACACAATCTGAATTGAGAGAGAGAGAGAGAGAGAGGGTCAGAACTGTTAGAAAAAAATGCGAATGGCGTTCTTGCAAGTTGGGCTCATGGAGGTCGAGCTTTGCCCTTCTCTATCCTACACGAAAGACACGCGCTTTTTATGCGTTAATAGATACTTTTCGTAAACAATAGACACTATTATAACAAAAAAGAGAGTAAACAAAATAGATACTTAAATCAATTAACATCAAATTTATTTTACTTTAATCAAAATATCTCAATCAAATTTATTTTACTTTAATCAAAATATCTCAATCTCGAATTCGAGATTTAAAGTGCAACAAATTAAAATTATTTTGGAAAGCCTTGCCGTCATTCAAAGATAATACTTAATTAAAATATGAATTAGTTTAGTCTGATATTCAACTAGTTAGTAGTTACCCAATTAACATAACAAAACACCCACTAATTATTTTGCATAGAATGAATGAAGATTCCGAACATTCCTTTGTTAAGTGCTTCAAGTGCTAGTATTGTACATATTTGGGAATGATGGGGGGTCTTCGATGACGATGGTCTACTTAACTCTTAAATGCCCTTTTCATTTGTTCCCACGGTGCCTGATACGGAGCTTAATTAATGTCACTGGTCGCAAAATTCCTCGCAGAAACTTGATAATGTTTTTTGATTTTTTATAAGCCTATTTTGTCGTGATTAGGACTTGAATAATGATCATTCTGCACACGTATTTCTTTATACTGTTAGAGCATGTGATCTTTGGTAATGTTCTTTTCATTATATCGTTGAGCTTTCCTTATGAATCAACAAATACTTACATCAATTACTGAGCACGTTAACCAAGTCTTGAGTTCAAGTCAATGAAAATTCAACAACTATAAGTACATAGTTTTATCACATTTTTTAGTTCTCACCTAGCTTGAATCTAGACTAGTCAGATATTATGTCTCGATAAAAAAGAGCTTTTTCTTCGGTTTCACTTCTACCATTGTGATTAATTTTCTGTCCTTTTAGTATAATTAAACTAATTAAATCTGTTATAGTAGTTGATAAATAACAATCAAAATGATAATTGCAAGCGAAAGAACTACTCATTATTTTGAAGGGTAAATTTTTACATCATGACAAATGTCAGAATTTGAACCGTGGAGTTCTTAGATATTTACAACATTTTGTGTTATTGGCCTACAAACCCTAATTTGAAGTTTTGTCTAAGTAATTGTATTAAACTATCATGCAAAATATTAATATTAATCTACTATATTATCAAAAAATTGATCTTATAATTTATTGTTGTTGCAAAACATTCACTCTCTTGATAAAATCGAGTTCGTGCAAACTTTTGCATGTTAATTCCATGCAAACTTCTCTTGAAGGGGTTTGGAAGATACCATATTGAAAATCTATCTTATTATAATAAAGAAAATATCAATTTTTGGTCCGACAACATGAAAATGTCGGAACTACTCTTTTAGTTAAAAGGAAAGGGGAATGCTAGATGAGTGTGTCTAATCTGTACGTTCTGGTGCAGTACGAGATTCTATTGACGTTCGGTGGCCGGGGCGGGCCGATGCACGTGTGAGAGGTGAGCCTGCAGGTAGAAGACCTGGACGGGATGTTCTTGAACGGGATGGACAATTTAGAAATTTTAAAGGGGCATTCGGGGGTCCTGCGGATGGAGAGGGTGATGGGGCCTATAAAAGAGACAAAGAAGGAGAAGGAAGTGAGCTATGGCCATCACATGTATATTTTTTCCCTTTTCGCCTATTTAAATTGATGCAGTGATACTCAGTGAAAATTTTGCGGGTGAGAAAGTATTCATCCATAGGATATCATTGAACCCACCAGAGAATCTTGAGATGCCGTATAAGATAATATACAAGCAATTTTTGGTACGTAAGTATTTTTCATTCACGATCAATAAAGCACAAAGACAAACAATTGAAAACACAAGTATTTATCTGTGTGATCATGTCTTTAGTCATGGGTAGTTGTATGTTGCCCTTTCAAGAGGTGTTTCAAACAAGAACGCTAAGGTGTTTGTTAAGAGAGGTGATGTTGCTGATAAAGTTAGAACGTTTACAAAAAATATTATGTAGAAAGAAGTTCTCATAACTTCTTAGTTAAATAAAAAAATGTAATTAAATATGTAAGAGAGTATCTTATTCATGTATAACTTAAAAAAAAAATCAATAAACGATATGTTTTGTGAGTTTTAAAATAGAATGGAAATCACATCGCGCGTGCGTCTTTACTAGTATATCTAGAATCAAGTCCTATTTAGTAGATTTTCTTTTAATGATTTTTTTTTATTTTTAAGATTTAAATCAAAATTTCTGAGCACCCGAAACAACTTCGGCCTTTTTATCGGAGTTCTGGCTACAAGCCATAGTCTTTATTTCCCTTGCACCTAGGTTAGGGCAATCAGTGTTACTATTAATATTTTGCCTTCTGTTGTAAATGAATGTTTTTGGGTTTCTCAAGAAGAGTGAAAGTGAAAGAGCTTTTGTACTTTCCAATCCAGGGGATACTTTCCCTGTGAAAAACAAAGCGGTCCCCTATTTTGAATGTCCCTGTTATGCTGCTATAGCATCCATACATAATAATACCAATAGAAGCTACAAAATCCCATAAATTCTTGGTGGGGAAACGAGCATCCAGCTGGAAAAAAAAACAAATAATCAATGGACTATAAAACGCGCAGAAGCACTAATTGCGAGATTGCGACTCGAACTAGTACTCAAATATAAACAACTGAATATTATTATATTTTGCTCGAAATTTTCAGTTTGAACTATAATAACTCAGCAAATCAGTGCAATGTGATTAGGGATTTATTATTTCATTTGTTTGGTCTTGCTCCTACAAGGGATATACAAAGTAGTTTAGACATTCACCAACGTATCTTTTATGAAAGCTCTAATGTTAAGGTCGAGCATTATGAAACCATATTTTAAGAGACAACTCTGTTAATAACGTCTTTTACATTTGTAAGACATGAATCTAAGAACTTTTTAATAAATCAAAATTTTTTATCAGTTGGACAACTCTTTTCTATTGTTCACCTCTGTATCTGTATGGTTTGGACAACTCTTTTCTATAGTTCACCTCTGTATCTGTATGGGCATGGCAAGTACAGGACAAGTACATAGGATATCTTGTAGACTGGAGGAAAAGAGGAGGACAATATCTCCATTAAAAGAATAACATTTCTCTGTGTAAATATCATCACGAGTTCAAAATCACACACCAAATCATTTCATACCCATTCATTCTTTTTCCCCTCTCTTTTTTCTTTCATTCACAAAGCATCATCCCCTCGATCATTTCACAATTCCTTTCCCCATTTCAAATAATAATAATTCTATCACTTCACTGCCTCGGTTTTTTATATATAAAAGAGCTACGCAGATATTATAATATATATAGGTGCAATCATTCCTTGTCATGCATTGCCTTTTGATCCAAGCTATTCCACTGTGCCCTCACCTTTCCAAGCCCTCTTTTGTCCCTTATCTTTGTATGAATTCATCTGTGTCACTTCAGTCCTTCTCTGTCAGATTTCCTCTGATATCCTCTCCCCATGTAGTTATCCGGCCCCTAACCAATCTCTTTTTCTTCTATAAAAAAAACAAATCTCTTTTAATGTAAATACGAAAATCAGTTTAAATAGGAAAAAAATTGATTCATTTATAGAAATTTTGAGTTAAAATCTTACAAAAATAAAAAATATCATTCAACATTACTCGACTTTCAATACAAATATTTCACCCCGAATGCAATGTAGGCCTTCTTTGGAGGTTGCAACCGCAGCCTCAATAAAATCCCACCTCGGTAAAATCTTGAAGGAAAAAAATTGAGATAAAGAAAGAACATAGCACTGCATATACACAATCCTAGATTCAAAACGTAAACTACCCAAGTCCTAAACAGATTCTTAATATCTATATATGTATTAATCCTCATCAACCTCCAATCCACCAAATCCCTTTTCTCCCCCTGGCCCTGTCTCACTAGTGCCTTTTTTCCTCATCAACCCAATTCCCACCACTTTTCACTTTTGTTCTCTTCCTCTTATACCAAATGGAGCCTACCCAACAAAGCCACCAACCAAGTGAAGATGCCAATGTTGGAAGTGGCGGTGGAGCTAAAGGAAGCTTCCTTTGTAGGCAAAGCAGCTCTAGGTGGACACCAACCACCGACCAGATTAGAATCCTCAAAGACCTTTACTACAACAATGGCATCAGGTGAGTGACCATTTTGGGTGCAACTCCCTATTTCTTGTACACATGTTCTCCAAGTTGGTGATAAAATTTCTCACACTTGACCTTAAAAAATGGGGATCGTGCAGGTCTCCGAACGCGGAGCAGATCCAGAGGATCTCTGCGAGGCTGAGGCAGTACGGGAAGATCGAAGGGAAGAACGTGTTCTACTGGTTCCAGAACCACAAGGCCCGCGAGAGGCAGAAGAAGAGGTACACACCCGATCACCAACTTATCGCCCCGGCTAATGCCGCCACCAACCCAGTAATGAGGAGTAACAAATTTAGCACGATCATCGATTCGAGTACGGTGCCTTCCGATGCTGCTGCTGCTGCTGCCACCAAGTTTCCTATCAGCTGCATTGCCACTTCTGCTGCTGGTATATATAACCCTTTTAATATAATATCGTCAGTACCGTTCCGTTCAAAAGTTCTACTCGATTGATTTGAACGTTACTAGTCTTTCGAGTGAGCCTCCGTATACTAGGTCTTATCAACAACAACAAAAAAACTCACGTCAATCCTGTCTCTTGATGATGTTTCTCTAGGGTTTCCAGCAGGGTCTTCGTCTCCAGCTGGTCTGGTTGGCGTTGGACAGGTCGGGAGCTACGGGTACGGACCAAAGACAATGGAGAAGAGTTTCAGGGTGAGCATCATTTCATCTAAAAGGATCCCACTGAACTTACCTACTCAGTTCTGTGTAAATTAATTTTTGAAAAATTAACAATTGTTATAATTAACATAATGTTTTATCTCGTCCAAATTTTTGTAAAACTTCACAAAATATATTCATTAATTAATTTCTCTAAATTAATAAAATTTTATGGCTCCAGACTGTTGATTTACACAGTTTTATCTTATAAAATTTTTCTAGCATTTTAATGTAAGTGATTAATACTTTTTACTATAATGTTTATTTTTGATTAAAATCACCTGGATCTAGACATATATTGTCAAGATCATTTCAAGTTTTAACCGGAACAACAAAATTATTTCTATCGAGTTTTGACTCGACTGATTAATTTATGTAACATGTTAATCAGGAGTGTTCAATATCGTCTCAAGCAAGCAGTACGATCGGCGGGTCGAGAAGCCAGAACTATGGATGGATCGCTAGCAACACTACTAATCACGATCCCTTTATTCCATCTTACGGTTTTTACGAGTACAAGTCGCCGAGGGGACAAGGGATATTAAATAATCGCCAAGACGATCCAGAAGATGAAGAATACGAAGAGGAGGAGGAAGAGTTAGGTTGCCAAGTGGAGACTCTTCCTCTGTTCCCAATGCACGATGAGGGTCACTTCAACGGAGGCTACTTTAGCAACAACTTCAAGAGCCCCTCGAGAAATAATAATCACTCGAGCTACTACTTTGGCAACAATGGAGGATCTTGCACTTCCCTTGAGCTTAGCCTTAATTCCTTGGTTGGCCACTCACATGATTCCCTCTAGATGATCTTATGTTAGGTTTAATAGTTCATAATTATCTAGCTTGGCTAAGTACTGTTTATCATCTAATTATATGGCTACTTGTTCTGTACGTTTCTCTCTCCCATAGTGCTTATATGTTTTCTAATACCACCGGATTTTACGTTGACTAACTATTAACTAATCAAGATACAAATAAAGTAAAATTCTTAAATGAACAAAATTTTACTAACAAATATTTCATATTATTATGATTTTGAACCTCAAATTTGAAACTTATTAGCTAAGATATAACAATGTCTAAATGCTTAATGATAGGATAAATTATCCTCAGGTCATTTGTTTATAAGTTTATTACTCGAAAGTCTTTGGCTTTCGAAAATAGTGTATGAGGTCCCTATTTTTTAATAAAATATTGGGCTGAGGTCCCCAGTTACCGGATCGAAGATTTTTTCCGGAGATTTTTAAGAAGATCGATCTACTGGGGACTTCAGACCAATATTTTTTTAAAAAGCGGGGACCTCAGACACTATTTCCGAAAATTAGGGACATGTAAGTAATAAAACTATAAACTAGGGACTTGAGCATAATTTTCCCTTATTTATATGTTGGTCCGGGTCTTACTTTGTCTGACACTCTTTAATGAGCTGCATTTCGGGAACTTGACATCTGTCATGCGGGTAACAGATAAGTCATCAATTGTAAATCGTCATTACTTCATCGAAGCTTTTTCGATACGGTTTTATAATTTTATTCATTAATTAATTAAATACAGAAACTAGCAGAGAAGAAGTAGACCTTGTTCATAAGAAATTGTCTTGTTGCGGTAATTTTTTGCTTTAATTATTAAGGTTGTTGAGCTAGAATTTAGGAACTGAAATTTGGTAAGAACAATATGTAATCTTTTGTACTGTCCAGATTGAGTTTTAATAAATTGGGTCTGAAAAATATTGTAATTTATGATAATTTCAAAGAAAAAGTATCCTTGTAAATACATTTACCTTATGATTCAGAAATATGAGACTACATATGAACAATTAAGGTTACCCTAATTCAGCCAAAGTGAAAACAGTTTTCGATTCTTTTCCACGGTCAATAACAAGGGATTTTTTTTGAAATATGTAAAAAATATACATATTTTTTTCTAAATAGGCAAAAAGTTATACATATTTTCTAAATAGGTTAAAATATTTTTTAATATAAAAAAACCGAAGAAGGCGATTAATATTTTTTAATCTATTTAGGGAATATGTATAACTTTTTGCCTATTTAGGGAAAAAATATATATATTTTGCCTATTTTAGAAAAAATTTCCAATAATAATAGCGATGACAGGTTCAAAAGTTGGAGCCTTCGATCTATCTAAAATTCTATTAGGTTCATGTGCTACGAATATAAAAACACAATTTCAAGAGGTACTATCGAAATAGGTCCAATATTATCAACAACATAGATTTCAAAAAATAAAATCAATAATCAGTATTGTCACGACCTGAAAATATGAGTGATAATTGCTCGAGATATTAATTACCCAGAAAAGCATCAAACTTTATTAAAAAATAAAATGATTATCCAAAAATTCGAAACATCCATAAAGATTTTAATATTCGAACAAAAATTAGAATAAATACTAAAAGTCGGAAATTTGAGAGTTTTTATTATTTGAGCAGAAAATCACGATGATGCATGCAGATGAATCACTATCTACTCCCGATCCTGGACCCCACCTGAACGATCTGAAATACATACGGCTAGGGTGAGTTGATTAACTCAGTAAGTGGAACAAAGTAAACCTACTTAACGAAATAAACATATTTAGCGAAAACATGCTTAACATATAATTCAGAATACATGAAACGATTTCACTTTGCAAACTGAAAAGATCCCCTAACCGACTATCTAGCCAACTAAACAAAATAGGTTTCCAGAGCCTAACATATCCATGAGGGTATCCCCTAACCGACTATCCTATCCAACTAAGCAAAATAGGACTCCGGAACCTAACATACGAATCCCCGGGATCGGAACATAGCATACGCATATCAGAATATATCAGAATCAGAATCTAGATTTCGGTCACAGATCAGGAACTACGAAAAATCAGAAATATCAATACGGATCAGAAAATATGGCGTAGAAACGAACTCATTAGCAATAAAGGGAATCGGCTTATTCTAAACTCCGACTCGAACCATACGTGTCTCAGGCTGAGACGTGAATTGTCTCAGAAAAACTAAACTCCTCGATCTACGAGGTAACCAAGAATTCTACTTACCTGACGATGCTCCTAACTCTTTAAACCTTCACGCGCTTAATCCAACGATCCCCTCACACATTCGTCCTCTCCACCTTTTGTTAGAGAGGCAAACACGCGACTTATATCAGGAATCACCCGAATCGGATTTAAGAGGGAAAACAGTTTTAGTAACTTGCCCTCCTCGTACAGTGATTCCTGGATGGTCTCGTCCTCTCCCAACACCTCCGTGGTTGTTATTTTTGTGACAGAATGGACGGCCTACATTCCTTTTTATATAGGCTTTTGAGGCTAAAAACGGTAATCCACCCCAAATTATTCTAATTATAGAAAATTACCCTTTGCTTCTCAAACTTTGTAAAATTCCCACTTTAGTTTCTCGATTCTTACAAGTATAATCATAATAGCGTAGGGGCATACTCATATGACACTATAACTACGCTTTTTTCTGTATCAAAATAAATATTCTGAAAAACTGAGAAACTAAATAAAATAAATTATATTTAAAATGTATAGAAGAACAGATCTCCTCGACCAATCCCGAGCATTGGGGAAAGAATATTAGATATGTTTCCGTATGAAACTATGAATGGAGAAATTGGAAAGAGCAACAGTCTGTGTATGGCCGTCGTGGCAGAAACAAAGTTGATGGTCGGTCGTCCATAGAATTTTGAACCCACGAGTTTATATATTTATTAAATTTTGTATGCTATTCGTCATTTTATTAGAATTTGTTTTAGGGAAACATATTAGTAGAACTTTAAGAGGTTGAATTTTGTGTGGCCAAGGGCTACTCAAATCCGATACAGAATAAAAACAAAGGCAATAAAACTTGAAAAAGAATTTCCTTTTTCTTTGAAAAAAAACCTATATATTTTTTCAATGAATTAGAATAATGGAACCTTAAAAAATCTGAAATCATCTTCATATATTATTCTGACCGTCAGATAAAATATTTTAGGATACATCAAAAAATGTTTATCCTGAACGCAAAATTTCAGACCTATTTATTCATCAGATTTACAAAGTGAAGTATAAGTACGATGTAACAATTATATGCTATATTTTTTCCGCGTGTGTTTTGCTACACTTTTATTATTATCTGTGTGTTTTACCAATTTAAATTAGTCACGTTGATCAGAATACTTCGATTGAAAAGGGCAACCACACAAGAATCACCTCCCTCCCTCTACTCTACTTATTAAAAAATATTGTCTCGGTTAGTTCGCTTATATTATAAGTACAAACTCAAGAGACTTAATCCAAATGATTAGAGATTTACATTCACAGTTCAAATGAACGTGAAAAATAGCCAAGGGTTGTAGTACAGCGGTACAAGACATCCTAAATATTTAGGGGGTCCAGAGCTCAAACATTAACATTGTCATAGGTGTAAAATGTACTTTTCAAAAAAATGAACGTGAAAAATATCATTAAAAAATCAATCCTAAAATATGGTCCGATATTGTTCGACTCTAAATATCAGAATTTTTAGACTATATTTGTGGTTTAGTTTGGGAAACCCGACGAGATCAATCCTATGGCTGATCTCTGAGCTCAGTCGCCCCAAGTGAAAATGGGTATGGGGTTATAGTCGTACTCAGTCATGATGCTATTGAATAACAAATTTCTCTCATTGAAGACATCAGACAAACCCATCAAAACTGGCATGAGACGCCCTCATCTCAATTTCGACGGTACATATCATAATGCGATGATGTAATCGAAAGTATTTATTTCTTTCTGAACTAGAACGAAACTTGTTCCATTATCCCCACGGTACAGATTTTTAATAAATCTAAAAGGTTCTCGTAGTACCGATAAGAGTTGATACAAACGATAAGAAATATAAGTTCAGTGAGAGAGATCCTAAGTTCATATTTTACGAATGTAAAAAAAAAATTATCAGAAAAATTACCCTCTAACAAAGGTCGGATGGTACTTGACTCTAAATATCCGAGTTTAAAAAACAGAAGTCCCCATCTCAAAGATTTTTGGTGGGATGCACTTACTTCATTTGGGTTGACACATTTCCACGCCTTCTGGCTTAGCATGACCCCTAATGTCATTTAAGGCATCCAGTTTATTGCCTTTTGCGAATGGTCCAATTCTTCTCCTTCAATGCACCAACAAATATTTAGTCGTGGATTGGATCCAAGAGGATCTCTCCGGTGCTTTTTGGACTTCCAAGTACGTAATCTCCTCTATTAGTAATGTGCACTTGGGACAATTCGTCACGATTTTTAACCAATTTGGTGAAAGGTAACCCCAACGAGTCGTTTCTGGTTGCTTTCTTTCCAGTTCTAGCTGACCAAGAAAGTACACAGTTACAACCCTTCTTCCGCCAAGTAAAAGTGACGCAAATAGTTTTTGTTTTATACCATGTAATATCCACACTAGACTAATTTAGATTATAGTCGGACAGATTCTAACATGACAAATTTAAAAGTGACAAAACTCTCTCAACGAATATTTAACTTTGTTTGGTTTCAAAGGATTCGATCAAGACTGTTAACACCGGTTAAACAAAAACAAAGTTGATATACGTGAAGCACCAGCGAGCCACACTGATTGGGAGTTCAAAAGTCGTGGTCACTGCCCTTCGTCTTCTATTGCATTGAATGACATTAGGCCAATTCCAATGTGGAGGGCTACTGTTCTCGACAATTCGGAATCAAATCTTGACCGTTGGATTAACATCCCCGTCAAAGAATAATAGTCCTCTGCACTGGATATCATGCTTCGCGTCCTAGACTGGATGGTATTCTTCAATCGAGGATATAGAAAGTTTTGTCCTTCATGTAGACCTGGCCATTGTTAGAATTCGATTCGTGATTCGATTTGATTTGATTCGTTCTCAATTCGATTCGATTCGGTCACAATTCGATTCGTCTAAAATTCGATTCGAATTCGTCAAGAGACAAATTGAATACGATTTAAGATTTCTACAATTCGTCAAACCGGAGAATTGAATTCGAATTCGAGTATCTAATTCGATTCGAGTCTAATTCGTATAAATTCAATTAAAATTCGTCCATATTATATATATTTTTTAAAAAAGTACCAAGAAGTACTTATTTTACTATCTAATTATGTCATTAAGTAGAGCAAAAGATATGTAGGTAACTTAATTTGGTACATTAAATGCAAGTCCAATCTTTAATTTGTTTCTTTTTTCTCAAAAAATGTTCAATATTAAACCTTAATTTTGAAATACATCAAAAAAATGCAAAATTTTTGAATTTTTTAAAAAACATTACGAAAATTTTGAAAGTTTTCAAAAAATTTGGTTGTTTTGAAATTTTTATTCAATATTAGAATTAACAAAATAATTTGAATTCAATTCGAATTCGATTCAAATTCGAATAATCATAATTCGTATTCGATTCGACTTTGGACAAATTGAATACGGTTTAAGGTTTTGATGAATTCGAATTCGAACCAATTCGATTAGAATTCGAACCAATTCGATTAGAATTCGACCCAATTCGATTCGTGGTCAGGTTGTTTCTCATTTGTACTGTTTTTTTAATGGTTAAATTTTAGGATAAATTACCCCAAAGTCTCTGGTATTTGGTCATCCTCTCCCTCGGGTCTTTGCATTTTTAAAAATGATTATATCATCTCCGTCTTTGGTTAAACCTCCCCCTTGGATCCCTGGCTGACGTCATCGGCTATTTTTTTCATTTTTTGTCAAAGAAATGACTATTATACCCTTTTGGTCATCTTCTCAGGTGAACCCAACCTTCCAGTCATCTTCTCTGACGACTCTTTGTCTTTTCCGGAGACCTTTTCCTGCAAAAAAAAATCTAAAAACCTAAATTAAAAAAAGAGAGATCGAAACCATTTCTTCTTCTTCTTCTATCTACCTATTAGCTAAAAGCTCCAACCATAAATCATAATTAGAAACAAATCCAAAAAACCAACCCAAGATAAGGCCTTTCCCCTCCCTCTCCTCGCTTAACTGCTCCACCTGAAGTGGGTCCCACTCCTTTTGAGCGAAACTGGCACGGCGTTCTGATGTGAACACGTCCACTATGGAGCTACAAGGCCCGCAACCAGTTCGAGTTCCACTTGGACCAATTACAAGAGCAAGAGCAAAGACGTTGCACGCTGAGCTCAATGGATTAATTCAAGGGATTTGGGCTACAACCAGTTCGTGCAAGCCCGTGGACGTTCAAGGAGCCCATGCAAAGCCCATGCACGTGATTGGAGTTATTTTGGACGCATCCTTTTCAGACTTTGAGTAGGAAATTATATCATTTAGGAATAAGGCATGCGTATTAGACTTCCTAAAGGAGTAGAATTCGTTTCTTGTTTAGTTTTCCTAAATTCCAGCCAAGTTTCCTACTTTTTAGGAATAAGAGTTATCCAATAGTGGATAATGATTGTGTTTTTCAATTATTAGGATAAATATTCGTTTTAAGCCTAGTTTAGGTAGTTGGATAAGTTTGAAGCTCTTCAGAACTTATCTTGTTGACTTTGGAGTCTAACCAAGTCAGTTGTAACCTCTATTTAAAGGAGGCCACGAATTTAATAAAGGACACATCTTTTGGCATAAGAAAATTCGTGAGTCTTTGATACTCTTGTTGTTCTTGCGGGCTGGATTGCTTAGCTAGGGCGTTTGTACTTATCAAACGGAATTCCCATCTCCGTTTGTGGCGTATTCGATTCAAGATCAAGGTTCGCGTTCTCACCATTGCTACGGGTCAAAGTTAACCAACACTAAGGTTCGGTGCAAGGCGCAAAGCGACGGGTCAAGATCAACCATCATCCTAAAGTAGACGGTCCGAGTTGGTGCGAGTTCCTGACGGGATTCATATCATTTGGTATCAAGAGCTTAGGTTCTACTTTAGGCCTTCTATCCTTTTGTTTAACGCTTTGTTTAATTCTAGTATTCTGATTTGTTTTTTTTCGTAGTAGTTTGGTATTTCAGATTCGTGACTTTAGTGTCCTAAGTCGTGTATTCTGATCAAAAAAAAAAAAGAAAAAAAGAAAAAAAGAAGAAGTCAGAATTCAAGTAGGAGTAGTAGAATCAGAATTCAAGTAGGACTAGTAGTATTGGATAGTGCAATTTCGTGATTCAAGAAGATAGAAGCGAAGGCAAGAACGAAAGCAAGAAGAAGAAAGAAGAGGACTCGGCAACTAAAGTGTGCGAAGGCCAAGCTAATCTCTACTAGCTCAGCAAGAACCAACAAGAGTGCCACGAGTGGAAAAAGGCAAGAGTGGTGAGCACTATAGAGAGAAAAGAGCCAAATAGTGGAGTGTAAACACGAGTGAATCCGAGTGCAACATACTTGGAGGGTAAACACGTAAGGGAGTGATTGGTGAGGTCCATTATTATTTTAACTAACCAATTTTATTGCAGCAACATGTCTCAAGAAAATGAAGGAGAAAGACAAGGAGCTTGGGGCAACGTTGACCCTAAGGTATTTGTGGAGGCCTTAACAGGGAAGCTTCAACAAATGATGAGAGCGGAGGTTGAGCAAATACACCAACGCCTGGATGTCATAGAGAGTTCACGTGCTAGCCAACAACCACAAGGCATACCTCATGCCCAAAGAAGGATAGCACCTATGGGAGGAATGAGTGGAGATGATTCTGGCTTTGATGAGGACGTGGGCTCCACAAGGAATGTTAGGAGGTTGAGGAATGAACGCCAACCTAGGGAGGCCAGGCGGAGAAGGGATGAGAATTTGGGAAGCATCAAGTTAAAAATACCTTCCTTTGCAGGTCGTTCTGATCCGGAGGCTTATCTTGAATGGGAGAAGAAGATTGAATTTGTGTTTGATTGTCACAATTGTTCAGAGGCAAAGAAGGTAAAGCTGGCTGTGACTGAGTTTACCGACTATGCTATAACTTGGTGGGATCAATTTGTCACAAGCAGGAGACGTAACGGAGAATTTGCCATAGAGACATGGGAGGAGATGAAAGTTGTGATGAGGAAACGCTTTGTTCCTAGTCATTACTACCGTGATCTTTTTAAAAAGTTACAAGGACTGCGACAAGGAAGTATGAGCGTGGAAGATTACTACAAGCAGATGGAGATGGCCATGATACGAGCCAACGTAGAGGAGGATCGTGAAGCCACTATGGCTAGGTTCTTGAATGGACTAAATCCTGAAATTCAAGACAAAGTGGAGCTACAACACTACGTCGAATTGGAAGATATGGTTCATATGGCCAACAAGATAGAGAAACAAATGAAGAGAGGGGGAGGAACACGAGCTACATCAAGTGCTACTTGGAAGTCGAATTATCCAAAAAAGTTTGATAAGCCACAAGTAGCCAAAGTAGAACACAAGGCCGAGAGTTCTAGTACCAACTCTCAAAAGAAAGTAGAAGCCCCTCCTACAAGAAATCGAGACATTAGGTGTTTTAAATGTCAAGGAAGGGGGCACATAGCAAGCCAATGTCCTAACAAGCAGGTTATGGTGCTTAGAGAGAGCGGGGAGGTCGAGACAGAAGGAGAAGACTCGGACCATGGAAGCATGCCCTCATTGGAAGACCTGTCCGAAGAGGAATTCCAAGCTACTGAAGCACTCACTTTGGTGACAAGAAGGGCTTTGAACTTGCAAGTAAAAGAAGGGGATGACGTAGCACAACGAGAGAATATTTTCCACACAAGGTGTCATGTGCAGGGCAAGGTGTGTAGTGTCATTATTGAAGGAGGAAGCTGTGCTAATGTTGCAAGCACCACTATGGTAGAAAAGTTGGGGTTGATCACAAAGAAACACCCTAAACCTTACAAGCTACAGTGGTTGAATGATAGTGGAGAAGTACGCGTGGAAGGGCAAGTGCTAGTGACATTTCGAATTGGCAAATATGAAGATGAAGTGCTATGTGATGTGGTGCCGATGCAAGCTGGTCACCTACTACTTGGAAGGCCATGGCAATTTGATAGGAAGGTTAAGCATGATGGCTATACGAACAAGTACTCGTTCACACTCAATCGACGAGTAATCACATTAGTGCCCCTAACACCATCACAAGTTTGTGAAGATCAATTGAAGTTACAAAAAGAGAGTGATGAGAAAAAGAAGAGTGACCAAAAGAAAAGAATTGAGCGGAGAGAAGAAGCCGAAAAAAAGAAAGGAAAAACGGCCAATGAAGAGAAAGAGCTTGAGAGAGCAAAAGAAGTCGGAAAAACAGAAATTAAAACGGCCAATGAGAGAAAAACCGAGGGGTGGAAAAGGAGTTTTTATGTGGGAGCAAGTGATATCAAGCAAGCATGTTTTGACAAAAAGCCAATGATCGTACTTATGTACAAGGAGGCATTTTTAAACACTAACGAACTTGAACCACACTTGCCTAGTATGGTTGTTTCCCTTTTACAGGACTACGAGGATGTTTTCCCCAACGAGCTACCATCAGGATTACCACCTATCCGAGGGATTGAGCACCAAATTGACTTGGTTCCGGGAGCTGCCATACCTAATCGTCCCGCATATAGGAGCAATCCGGAGGAAACAAAGGAACTTGAGCGACAAGTCAACGAGCTATTGGAGAAAGGGTACGTGAGAGAGAGCATGAGTCCTTGTGCCGTGCCAGTCCTACTCGTGCCTAAGAAGGATGGATCGTGGAGGATGTGTGTTGATTGTCGAGCAGTCAACAACATAACGGTAAAATATCGTCACCCTATTCCTCGTTTAGATGACATGTTAGATGAGCTGTATGGATCGAGCATGTTTTCTAAAATTGACTTAAAGAGTGGTTATCATCAAATTAGAATGAAAGAAGGAGATGAGTGGAAGACAGCCTTTAAAACGAAATATGGATTATATGAATGGATGGTCATGCCATTCGGTCTGTCTAATGCTCCTAGTACATTTATGCGGCTCATGAATCATGTTTTACGTCCATTTATTGGCAAATTTGTAGTCGTTTATTTTGATGATATACTTGTTTATAGCAAGAGCATGGAGGATCATATGGAACATTTGAAATCTGTCCTAAATGCACTTAGAAAGGAACAATTGTTTGCTAACTTGAAGAAGTGCACCTTTTGCACAGATAAGCTTGTCTTCTTGGGTTTTGTTGTTAGTGCTAAAGGAATACAGGTTGATGAAGAAAAGATACGTGCAATTCGAGATTGGCCAAGTCCCACGAGCGTTGCTAAAGTCCGAAGTTTCCATGGATTAGCTAGTTTCTACAGGAGATTTGTGAAAGATTTTAGTAGTTTAGCCGCACCACTTACTGAAGTAATCAAGAAGAACGTTGGATTTAGCTGGGGTGAAGCTCAAGAGAAGGCGTTTCAGCTCATCAAGGAGAAGTTGACGAATGCCCCTTTATTATCGTTACCTAACTTTTCTAAAGCGTTTGAAGTTGAGTGTGATGCTTAGGGTGTTGGAATAGGCGCTGTGCTCATGCAAGAAGGACGACCAATTGCTTACTTTAGCAAAAAGCTAAGCGGAGCAGCCTTGAATTACCCAACTTACGACAAGGAATTGTATGCATTGGTTCGGACATTGGAGACATGGCAACACTACTTATGGCCCAAGGAATTTGTGATTCATACTGACCATGAATCTTTGAAGCACTTAAAGGGTCAACACAAGCTGAATAAAAGGCATGCACGATGGATTGAATTTATTGAGACGTTTCCTTATGTCATACGCTATAAGCAAGGTAAGGAAAACGTAGTAGCTGATGCACTGTCACGAAGGTATGCTTTGATTTCAACTCTTGATGCAAAATTACTTGGTTTTGAATGCATTAAAGATTTATACGCTGAGGATACTGACTTTGGTGATTTATTTCGTGAAACCGAGAGGAGTGCGTCTGGTAAGTTCTTTCAGAATGAAGGGTATTTATTTCGTGAGAATAAGCTTTGTGTGCCTAATTGTTCCTTGCGAGAATTGTTGATACAAGAGGCACACGGAGGCGGATTAATGGGACATTTTGGGATAGCAAAGACTTTAGCAATTCTACAAGAGCACTTCCACTGGCCGCACATGAAGCGCGACATTGAGAGAATTTGTGGACGTTGCATCACTTGCAAGCAAGCTAAGTCTAAGGTAAAACCCCACGGTTTGTACACTCCCCTACCTATACCTAGTGAGCCTTGGATTGATATTTCTATGGACTTTGTGTTAGGACTTCCTAGGACTAAACGTGGTAGAGATTCAATTTTTGTCGTGGTGGATAGGTTTTCTAAGATGGCGCATTTTATTCCATGTCATAAAACAGATGATGCCTCGCATATTGCTGATTTGTTCTTTCGGGAAGTAGTAAGGTTGCATGGCATGCCTAGGACAATCATTTCAGATAGAGATACTAAGTTCTTAAGCTACTTTTGGAAGACTTTGTGGTGTAAGTTAGGTACCAAGTTATTATTTTCTACTACTTGTCATCCACAAACTGATGGGCAAACAGAAGTTGTGAACAAGACTTTATCTACGTTGTTAAGAGCACTCATTAAGCATAACATTAAAACTTGGGAAGATTGTTTGCCACATGTTGAGTTTGCTTATAATCGGTCTGTTCATTCTGCTACTCAATTCTCACCATTTGAACTTGTGTATGGGTTTAATCCGCTGACCCCACGAGATTTATCACCTTTGCCTTCGAATGAGTATGTTAACTTAGATGGCAAGAAGAAGGCTGAATTTGTCAAGCAGATGCATGAGAAGGCGAGAATGAACATTCAGAAACGAACGGAGCACTACGCAAGGCAAGCGAATAAAGGGCGACACAAAGTTGTCTTTGAGCCTGGTGATTGGGTTTGGTTGCATATGAGGAAGGAGCATTTTCCCGCACAACAACGTTCAAAGTTGCTACCTCGTGGGGATGGTCCCTTCCAAGTTTTAGAGCGCATCAATGACAATGCTTATAAGCTTGACCTGCCCGGTGAGTATAATGTAAGTGCTTCTTTTAATGTTGCTGACTTAAGCCCGTTTGATGTAGGTGAAGATTTGAGGGCAAATCCTTTTCAAGAGAGGGGGAATGATGTGAACACGTCCACTATGGAGCTACAAGGCCCGCAACCAGTTCGAGTTCCACTTGGACCAATTACAAGAGCAAGAGCAAAGACGTTGTACGCTGAGCTCAATGGATTAATTCAAGGGATTTGGGCTACAACCAGTTCGTGCAAGCCCGTGGACGTTCAAGGAGCCCATGCAAAGCCCATGCACGTGATTGGAGTTATTTTGGACGCATCCTTTTCAGACTTTGAGTAGGAAATTATATCCTTTAGGAATAAGGCATGCGTATTAGACTTCCTAAAGGAGTAGAATTCGTTTCTTGTTTAGTTTTCCTAAATTCCAGCCAAGTTTCCTACTTTTTAGGAATAAGAGTTATCCAATAGTGGATAATGATTGTGTTTTTCAATTATTAGGATAAATATTCGTTTTAAGCCTAGTTTAGGTAGTTGGATAAGTTTGAAGCTCTTCAGAACTTATCTTGTTGACTTTGGAGTCTAACCAAGTCAGTTGTAACCTCTATTTAAAGGAGGCCACGAATTCAATAAAGGACACATCTTTTGGCATAAGAAAATTCGTGAGTCTTTGATACTCTTGTTGTTCTTGCGGGCTGGATTGCTTAGCTAGGCGTTTGTACTTATCAAACGGAATTCCCATCTCCGTTTGTGGCGTATTCGATTCAAGATCAAGGTTCGCGTTCTCACCATTGCTACGGGTCAAAGTTAACCAACACTAAGGTTCGGTGCAAGGCGCAAAGCGACGGGTCAAGATCAACCATCATCCTAAAGTAGACGGTCCGAGTTGGTGCGAGTTCCTGACGGGATTCATATCACGTTCTCCCTCATCTTAATCTTTGCCTTCTGCTTCAAAAATCTCCGAGAAGTGAACGGTCTCATCCTCCGACAAGAAACCCCTACACTGTTTCTCCTACGCCGACCTTTGGCGCGCCACCGACGCCTTCTCCCCTCTCGGCGGCTCGGACAAGGCGGGTTAGTGTCCATCTACCGCAGGACCCTCCTCGGCGGGCAGAATATCATGATACTAGATAGTAAAGACCAACGGTCGGTTAGTAGCTTGGTGTAGTTGTCGTCTATTAGCTGTCGTCTATTAGTTTAGTAGAGCTGTCGTTTAGTCTTTTTAGTATAAAAGAAGAGTAGACACTGTGTAAAACTCATTCTGGAAAATATTATCACAAATACCCTTTTCCTCTTACTCTTCTCTCTCTTAATCTCTCTCTCGAACCTTCTTCTTCTTCTTCTCTTCTTACCTATATTCTTCTAATTCTGTCAAGAACCCTGAGGGTTGTAACATCTGGTATCAGAGCTCGGATCATGGACAACTGTTGGAAGAAATTGGACAAAAATTTGGCAAGAATGGATGCATTGGTGGATCAGATTTTAGGGTTCCTTGACTCGAAAGGGCAAGATGACAAGAGCTTCTTGGGGCCTTCACTTGGAGCGGCACTGGAGCCTCCTTACTTGGGGTTTTCGACTGGTCCGAGGAGAAGTGAGACGGAGGCTGTCTTGAGTCCGTTGCCGCCACCCACAACGGAGGCTATCCTGGGTCCGTTACCGCGACCTGCGACAGTAATTCTTGGCGCAATTCATGGCGCAGGTATGGAGAAGTGTTACCGGGAGAGTAACAGGCGCACAGAGCAGTTAAAGGCGAAGATTGGTGGTGCGATTGGGCTCCGAGATCAGACGGGAATATTTGGTGCGACGTCGCATGCCCCTGCAGATGTCTCTTCTCGTGGGTTAACAGTCTTTTCTATAAGGCAAGAAGATTCCTACTCCCATATGAGGTTAGACTTTCCTATGGTTGAAAATTCTAACCCTAGGTTTGGCGTAGAGGAGCCGGGGATGGTAGAAATGGCAGGTTTAGACATAGGTGAGGTCACCAAGAAAATTCTTGATGAATTTAACCATTTGAAGCAAAATGATAGTGTTATGGAATATGTGTGGAAGTTCAAAGAACTCAAAGAGAAGATGTTGTGGATAAACTCTTATTTTACCGAAAGGTATTTCGTTTTGAGCTTCGTTGGAGGGCTTAGCAATGATATCAAACCTTTGGTGCTTGGAGATTCTATTGAGATAGCTATGGAGTTGAGCACTTTTGACTATGACAAGCTATGTAAACCTGGTGTTGAGAATTTGGAGAGAACCGCTGCAAATTCCTTGCTTGGACAGGGTTTGATAGCTTTTGATAACTCTGTCGAAAACATGGGACTGGAGAAGTATGATTCCGCAGCAAGTGAAGAACAGATTGTTGATTCCGAGATGGAGGATAGGATCGAGAATCTTCCCGTCGTGAATGATATTCTGGAGATTCTCAATAGAGAAACTGAAGTTCAAGCCCTTGAAGTACCATTCAGGAACGATGTGGTTGCTGGTCATGAGTTACAATTAGTAGGTGCTGCTGATGGTATGAAGAGTGCAACTGTGGATCTTGATGATCATATTGAAGAAGACTTGGTGGATGCTGAATTAGGAAGTATTAGCTTTTTGGACGTTGATTTTGATCTCAATCTTTTTGATGTCAAATCTAAGCCACCTGATAATTCTGGAGAAACCAAAAGGGAGGGACTAAGTTGTGCTGACTTGGATGATCAAGCACCCGAACAAGGCCATCATGCTCACTATCAAGTTAATGGCAATTTGGAGCTACCAAGGCTTGTTGACAAAATTTTGGCATCATCCCGTGCTACTGAACAAGAAGGTCAATTTTGTAAGGGTTGTGTTCGGAAGGAACAATGGTGGTAATGTAGTTTATAGGGATATGGTGACTATCTTTTCTAGCATTTCCTATGGTATTAATTCAGAGACCAGTAGTTTTGAATTCGACAGAAATGCCAGGTTCTCCAGGGATATTTTTGCAAGGCATAGTTCTAAAAGCCGTTCGAGAGCATCAACAATTGCTTTACTAGATGCTTCCAAGTGCTTATATGATACCATTTCTGGAAGGGACAAAGTTGCTGAGTTTAGAAGTGTTATTGTTGTTGGTGTGGAAGGCGTGGAATGCTGATGGGGAAGTCATCCTGCAATTTCATTGGTTGGAAGTAGTTCAGGAGGTGATGTTTGCTTGGATTGCTGGCCTCTAAGGACAATGGCCATTAAAGTGATTGATACATCACTTACAGATGATGTTGGTTTTGTTTGGCTTGGCTTTGATCATCTTCTTCATGCACGGAGAGAAACTGAAATTAATGTCACTACTTTGACTTTAGAGTTGGTGAAGACAAAGAAGGGACCTGAGCAACAGAGGAGTGACAAAAGCACGTTACATTGCAGATTGTGCAGAGTTGAGGTCTTCCAGTGCAGCCCTGGTTTTTGGCAGAATAGACGACGTGTTAATTTTGGTACTGGAGGTGCTACAATGCTGATGAAGAGTGTGCTCATGTTTCCATTTGATACTTTTGATTGATCCTTGAGGTCAAGGATCTTTTGTAGCAGGGAGTATTGTCACGATACTAGATAGTAAAGACCAACGGTCGGTTAGTAGCTTGGTGTAGTTGTCGTCTATTAGCTGTCGTCTATTAGTTTAGTAGAGCTGTCGTTTAGTCTTTTTAGTATAAAAGAAGAGTAGACACTGTGTAAAACTCATTCTGGAAAATATTATCACAAATACCCTTTTCCTCTTACTCTTCTCTCTCTCTCGAACCTTCTTCTTCTTCTTCTCTTCTTACCTATATTCTTCTAATTCTGTCAAGAACCCTGAGGGTTGTAACACAGAACGTCGCCGTCAAGGTCATGGACTCCGATTCGTTGCTTGTCTATGAGCTGATTGATGCCTAATGGAGGGTTGAAGGGTTGAGGATTGTGGTGGGCGAACATGAGCTGATGCCTAATGGAGGGTTGAAGGGTTAAGGATTGTGGTGGGCGAACGTTGTGTGTGTTTTTAGGGATCTGGTCGGGGCCGTCGAGGAGGGGATCGACTCACTTGTTTTTTTTTTTAGGTTTTTGGATTTTTTGGCAAGAAAAGTTTGTCAAAAAAGATAGTCTCACCGGAGAAGATGACCGGATGATTGGGTTCGCCTGAGAAGATGACCAAAGGGATATAATAGTCATTTCCATGAAAAAAATGAAAAAAAGAGCCAATAATGTCAGCCAGAGATCTGAGGGGGAGGTTTAACAAAAAACGGGAGACAGTAAAATCATTTTTGAAAATGCAGGAACCCGAAAAAAAGGATGACCAAACACCACAAACTAGGGAGTAATTTACTCTAAATTTTATTAATAATACTATTTGTATCAGAAGAAGAACTCACAATCTCACAGTCGACGACCTCTTCCTCTGAAGTGATAAAACCCCTACTAGCGATAACACCACAAGGACATATCTTTTCCGACTCCCTGATTACAAGCAAAGTCCAATTTGACCCAGTTAACCGGGCCTTGACCCAGTGAATTAGACCAAATTAAGACAAAGTTCGGCGCGATCAATAAGAAACATTAAAATACATGCCCAGAAGTCCCCGAAACCAAGCTCATGTAAAGTTCACTCATATGTGACTGCTCAGTTCCCAGACCTACATTGTTCTCAACATTTGGAGTTTAATGTCTAGAACTAGAGGATAGAAACATCAAGGAAGAGTTGAAAAGACATCAGAGAGACCGCTGGCTTCTGAATTGAAACTGTCGGGGCCGACATGTTTATGTACAGGATATAGTTCTTCGTTTTACCTGCAGCACATTGGGGTTCAAAATGCTTGTATATATCTGAAAGAACAAACAGAGTTATGAGGGTCTCTCCGAACTTGAGGCGTGATAATCATACAATATGAGCCAAGGTTGCGCATGAGATATGCTAATAGCTACAGTGTGTTACCAGAAGATTGATGTTCGACGATAAGAGGTGCCAGGAATCATCTGGCATTCTAAACTTCAACAACCCACCTTCTTCGGCTGATGATATCCATGAAAGAGCCTCTTGTGGCTGCAGAATTCTAGTTCGGAGCATAATTATGTTGATTCACTTCCTACCAACATAAGCTGACAATTTAGACAAATCTGGAATCCAAAATGATAGCTCTGAAGACCCAGTTGCAAACATAAGACTTCCAGGAGCCCAAGTTATGATATGAGGCTCGGTCTCATAGGTCATCCAACTAGCAACCTGGTCCAGGAAACACGATTGTCAGTTGCAGAAGAAATTAAACCGAGAAATATTGCCAGTGTATGTATCTCCTTAATGCAATCACATCCATGGATGCTCCCTTCTTCTAGAAATTACTGCAGTATGTCCAACACACATGAATTTGGGCCAGAAATCATCAAATATCAAACATTTTCCAAGTGTGCATCTCTGTAAGTATCATGAACGATACAGAGACTCCTCATCATCCGAAGAGAAAAGGAATCATGATATTTGGCAGACACGTGATGGATAAAAAGATAAAGGAGATTTGATCATCCTACTTCTTTCCCACTTCTGACATTCCATGCATGAACGCGGCCATCACCTGAACCTATTACAAGAAAAAGAGTTCTTAACTCACATTTGCTTGGGATACCATATAAGCAAGCCATTTTTCAACACAAGAACTGCCACTATTAGAAGACAGTCAACAGTATAATCACATCAGTTTATATGAAGCATTGCGAGCAAATATTTGAACAGCCCCATATACCTACTACCTAGCATCCCCCCTTTCTGCCAGGTGACCCCGAACTGCAGAGCACACGATGAAGTGCAAAATGGAACATAACCCAGAGAAATGAAGATAGCGGAACTGCGGAGTGTAGGAGCAAATGAAAATCAACAGCAGAAGCTGCAATACCTGACACGACAAACATTCCCTCTGGACTGAAAGATGCTTCTAGCGTTGAATTGTTCGAAACTGGCATCACCTTGAAGCTGGATAGCTGACATAACAAGGAGCAGGAATGCATTAGTGCTTAGTTCAGACAATTGGGAAAAAGAAGACGCAGTTGTAAGAAGAGCTTTGGAGTGTTAAACTCACAAGCGTTCCACGGAAAGAATCAAGTACATGAATATGACCATCCATGGTTGTCAGAAGCATAAGCCTGCTGTCATTGCTAAACTTGATGACATTTGCATCAGATACATCTCCGCCAACAGCAAAGATCTCAAATGGACCCTATGAGAATCGCCATTTAGTAACTTGACTTGCCAATGCTCAAGGATGGAGGAGGGAAATACTTTCATATGTGCAAGTGCAACCAGTAATTTTAAACAAACACCTTTTCATACTTTCTGGAATCAAACATTCGAACATATCCTCCAAATGCAACTGCAAAGACCATGCCCTGATCATCATACGCTGCTGCTGGCCTTGCTTGCACGCGTAAAAGGCCCTACAAAACAGACCAACCAACATATAAGCAATAGAGGAAGGGACAGAGCGACTTCTTTGTCGGGTGAATTCTAGTGACAGGAAGAACTCAACCTGACACTTCTCGGCGCGTTGATCCCAAAGTAAAACAGTCCGATCAAGTGAACCAGAAATAAAGCACTCATTGCGAGGGCACAAGCTTAGAGATACAACTCTGCAAAAATCAGCACAAATGTTGCTTCTCAACCACAACTCGTCTCTTATCTTTTCTCATGAACAACAATCTCCAATAGAACACAAACCTGTCGTGATGACCTTTAAAATAACGCAAGTATTTGTTATCATTCAACGAGAGAAGCCGCAAAGATTCTGAAACGAAAACCCCAGGCGTGAAGCGTCAATCCAAACAACGGCAGTACAATCAGTCGCATGAAAAACAACCAACTCTCTTGATTCAAAACCATACCGTCCCAACCATTCCTCGACGAGTATATAACAGTTGTAGGGTGAGAAGTAAAGGAGACCATATCAATTCCGTACTTTTTGCTATTTATCGTCTTCAAGCACCTGCCAAATCGAAAATCACCGTCTCAAAAGAGGTCTCCGAACGAAAAGAGACAAAATCCGAACAAACTTAACCCAAATCCCCCAAACCACCTCATTCAAACAACAGCCACGAGCCCTAATTTACTTTTACTTCTTTTGCCAAAACCATTGATATCCAAACACGCATTTTGTCAATTCATCCAGGTTCGGGCCAGGTAAGACCACATAGAGCGGCATAGTTCCCCCTACGATTTCTAATGCAGTTGCATTCTCATTCTCATGACTCGAACTCGAAAACTCCGCTTAAGCTAATACAATCCATCATCTCACTGGTTAAATTCAGGAAACAAAGGAAAGGACTGAACGATAGTAGAGTACGTGGCATTGGAGACATCGTAGAGGCGGATGGACTCGTCCTCGCTGGCGGTTACCAAGTAGCTCGACGCCTTGTGGAAATCCATCGAGCTAATTCTACCATTCTATTTAATTAAACCAAAAATACAAACAAAAAAAACAATATTAGCTTTGATCACATCAAAAAAAAAAGAAGAGGAAGGGGGAAAATTATGAAATATTAGGGATGGGGAAAGGTAAATACGTAATCGCGGAAGACCATTCCGATTTCCATGCTCTGGATGATCTCTTCGTTGAGCTCCAACGACACTCTTTCTTCGGCCATCTCCGGAAGTGATGGAATGGAACGAAAGCTCGTTGCCGGAGAAGAAAGAGACGCGAGAGGTTCCGGCGGATGTCGGTTTTGTTCTCTTTCCTTTTCTTTCTTTTTTTGCCTATTAATAAAAGAATTAAGTTCGGGTCGATATGGGCCGGGCCTTTCTTCGGCGTCTTGATGGGTCAAGATTTGCTATTTGTAATGTACCCATGTTATTTAAAATTTGAAGTAGCTCGAATTTGAATTAGTCAAAATTTTGATTTTTCTCTAAAATGTACTTAGACGCGCTTGTGGTACTGCATTGAAACGATAATTATTGTTTGATGTTAAAAGCGACATGGTGATTTGAGAAAGTCTAAATTCAAACTACTGAAACATCTACATGTATTTTCCAAAAGAATTGACCACATAGTCTATTTGACTATATTTTAAGGATCAAAACATAATTTACCCTTTAAAAATTTTGTCCGATTTGACCTTAGATTAATCGATCAAACAAATATTTCAGATTTGAGTAGTTTAGAAAAATGTATTATTAAACTTTGATTAATCGCGTAAGTAAATATTAGCTCAATTAATACCTTCATTATTTTTGTAAGGTCTCTCCTCTACAAAATAGCATAATACAACAACAACAACACAGCATCATCCGGATTAATTTCCGGACCAATTTTTTTTAAGAAGGAAAAAAACCACAACACTTTTACAAAGGAATTAATACAAACATGGATTGTCTCCATCAATTAATCTCTAGGACCACCACCATCCACCTAATGGTCTCCCTTTCTCTTGGAAAATAACCATCCCAATGATTTCTTCTTGGCAGTCAACTTCTTCACCGGAGGAGGAGGGGCATTAGGAAGCACCTCCTCCTTGGTGAGAATCACCTTGGTTAGAGCTGGTGGGCTCGCGAATTTCACGTACCTCTTCTTCTGGTTCCCCAACTTCTCATCCTCGCTACCATAATTATCTCCCACGAACTCGCCTTTCCGGTCAGGTAGCTCGATGAACTTGAGGTCTTCGTTTTCCGGATCGACCATCGGTTGTTTCTGATGGTACGCCATCGCGTCTCTTGCCCGTAGCCGTTGGATCTCTTTCCTGGCTTGCTCTACTTCGTCCCGCAGGGATTTTATGCGATGCTCCATTAGGTTGCCTTCCTCTTTGGCTTTTTGGAGGTTCAGCTTTGTTTCTTCCAGCTCGGTTGTTAGGGTTTCGATTTTTGATGGCCTGGTGCTCACTTCTCCTCTTATCTAATTCCCAAAATTAGAGAGGTACATGCATGAGATATGCATTATAATCTAACGTAAATTTAATTACTATGGTCACGTTTTATGATTAATACCATACCTAATGCCAAATTACATATAACCTAACGAAAGAAGACCTTGTTAAATTTAAGGAGGTACTGAGTTCAAATCCTAGTAGTGTCATGGTATAAAAAATTTACCTTTAAAAAATACCATATCTAATCATTTTTACAAAATTATCTGAATTTGAACATGAAATCGAATAATCCGAGCTCATTCTTTGTTGAACGGTATGAAAAAAAAGGAAGCAAGTGATTGTAGTAAACAAGATGGAACCTCTTTGAGCTTGTTGGCATATATCTCTCCGACCAAAACTCTCTCCCCGAACAAAGCGACCGCCTCCTTGACCGACCGGAACGGAGCTCGAGTGTCGATCTCCGCCCGCCCCACCACCACCACCTTACCTTCGCCTTTCACGTCCATAATCACTTACCACTCGAACTTTCTTCGGAAAAAGAAAAAAAAAACAAGATTTGGGTACTAATTGCAATGAGATAATGTAGATGGAGACAAAAAGATGGAGGCGCTTTTAATATAGGGGAAGGCTAGGGCATGATAAAGGTAGAGGTCGTTACGAGGTTGGATGTGGGGTGATGATTTTTATCTTACTTAAAAGATGTTAATAAAATGATAATGGTCGGATGTTTGTTTTCTTCGCGTCCACTTCACTGGAATATTGTTAACCGAGGGTGACATTGGTGGTTGGGATGTCTATTATTCTCTCTGATTGGTGGTTTTGTTTTCTCCGTATCCAGATTGTAGTATCTTTCCCGAGATTAGTACATGCCTCCTTTTTTCTGATAAAAATCAAAAATGGACTCGAATCTTATCCATGGATGAATTAATATTCAAATGACAAATATTGAATATTTTCACTAAATTTTAATGTGGTTATTTTAATAAAAGGATAATTTTTTTCTCATCTCAAATAATACAAGTATCTATGAACAATTAATCCTAAATCATGTAACAAATGCAAGTAACAGTTATGTAAATTTAGAAACTAACATGTCCCATACATGAAGGGTAACCCGAAAAAAATATGAAGGGTAACATTTAATAAAAAAACACACGAAATCTGATGACGCTATCTAAAACATAAATTTATCTGGGTTTTAAAAAAATACTTTTGGAATAGTTTGATTCAAGTATAGTTTGAATGATAGGTTCTCTAAATTGTGAATTCATGGTGGAAGTTGTTCAAAAAAAATTTATGGTGGAAGCAGAAGAAAATTCATCTAATTTTTAATTGTAAGATATATTTTGCCAACATAATCATTTTTTAAGTTCAATAATAGTTTTATGGTGGGAATGCGATTCGTGATTCGATTCGTTTCGTAATTTGATTCGATTCGATTCGTTTGAGCTAGTTGGGTTGACTGAGCCCAAAATAGCCCATTTGAAGCTCGTTGGGAATGACACCGGGCCCATACACAAATCAAGCAAATTTCGGGCCCAAGTCCAGCCCACCAAATTCTTGTCGTCACTTTCCCCTATAAATATCTCAAGCCCTCTAGCGCCCATCTCCCAGTTTCGGGTCCGCGTTAGGACTGAGGCGGGAGAGTCGATCAACTCCGACGGAGAGAAAAAGTAAAGAAGCGTGCACTCCTACTTCTCAAAAATCCACGCCAAACTCTAACCACCGTAAATAGAAACCCTAGTTTTTCCCCCTTCCAACTGCCGAGGTCTAATCTTTAGCTTGCCGGGAGTAGTTAGGGTTTAGTTTCTTAATTATTCTCGAAGAAGATGAGTCCGATACAGAATTTCGAGCAACACTCTCGCCACCTAGTAGAGCCCGACCTTCGTACTCTTCTACTCTCTTCCTCTTTTTGATCCGGTGTCGTTTTTTTGGACTTTCTTCTGGTTTCGGTTTCTAATCTCGTGTTTGTTTATAAAAATTTCCAGCAATACAGGCGAGGTGGCAGATGGCGATGGAGGTGAGGGACAGCCTGGAGATAGCGCACACGGCGGAGTACTTGAACTTCCTCAAGTGCTACTTCCGCGCGTTTTCTGTTGTGCTCTTGCAGATAACGAAGCCGCAGTTCATCGACAATCACGAGCATAAGCTCCGCAACATCATCGTGGAGATCCTCAACCGCCTTCCTCACACCGAGGTACTCCGCCCTTTTGTCCAGGACCTGTTGAAGGTAGCAATGAAGGTTCTCACCACCGATAACGAAGAGAACGGGTTAATTTGCATTAGGATTATCTTCGATCTGCTTAGGAACTTTAGGCCCACACTAGAGAGTGAGGTACAACCCTTTTTGGATTTCGTGCGTAAGATTTACCAGAACTTTAGGTCGACTGTTAGCCACTTTTTTGACAACGTGAATGCAAGTGTTGCTGTGCCCATGGTGGAGGATGTCAAGCCCTTGGAGAGTTCCTCGACGTCCTCTGACCAGGGAATGGTTGGTCTTAGTGGTGCTATCGGACATGTTACTTCTGGGAATGGGCAGCTTAACCTTAGTACTCGGTCGTTTAAGATAGTTACAGAAAGTCCGCTTGTGGTGATGTTCCTGTTCCAATTGTACAGCCGGCTTGTTCAAACAAATATTCCTCTTCTGCTGCCGTTGATGGTTTCTGCAATTTCTGTCCCTGGGCCTGACAAGGTCCCTCCTCATTTGAAGACTCAGTTCTTTGAGCTCAAGGGTGCGCAAGTCAAGGTAATTAAGCTGTTTCTTTGTCTTTTTTATCTTTCGTTTCTTGTTTGTATTGCAGCTAAAATTAAAAGGATTCTAATTTGGTTGGCCGAGATAGGCAAGAGAGGATAATGTTAAGTTATCCTGCTCTTTGTAAGATACCTTTATCTTGTCCTTCGTCCAAACCATGCTGCCATACTATCTTCTAGTTTCTCATCATGCCTGTTCTTTCCCTTAAAATTATTATTTTTTTCATTTTTGCCTTCTCCCTTGTCCATCAGTTGATCTTGAATGTTGACTGTAATCTTCAAAAATTTGTGTTTCAAAGCTGTTTCAGAGTATCCTGTAAAATTTTGCAAACTAGGAGTGAACAGATGTTGTGATCTTCACTCGTAAGGAGTTAGAAATTGTTCATGAATGGGTTTCTGATTACTGACGCTGTGTTTTTTCTACTTGAGCGAACATGGTGTGGCATTTTTTAAGAATCATATTTGCGATTGCATTTTGTATCTATTTTTTGACATGGTTGGTCTCCGTAAGCTAAAATTGAGACGTACCTTGTGCTGGTGCAAATAAGTTTCTTGTGAAACTGTGAATGACTTCTTGGTTTTCTAATGTCTTCAACAAACAAGGTACTCTTGGAGCTTACTTGGAAACATGAGATGTTTGAGTAGCTATTCATTTAGATTTCTAAATGCCAAGAGCATCTGACACAACTCTGAATATGTTATCATTTTGAGCCTTGCAGACGGTTTCCTTCTTGACCTACCTCCTGAAGAGTTTTGCTGATTACATTAGGCCCCACGAGGAAAGCATTTGTAAAAGCATTGTTAATTTGCTTGTAACATGCTCAGACTCTGTATCAATTAGAAAGGTGAAAGAACTTATCTGTATATTTATATGTCAGTACCAACTTTCTTCTCTATGGTCACCGTGATTTACATTGGATCTATTTTTGCAGGAGTTGCTTGTTGCCTTAAAACATGTTCTTGGAACTGACTTCAAAAGGGGTCTATTCCCATTGATTGACACACTTTTGGAGGAGAGGTAAGTTACTGCAAGTAGAAGTTGCTTTATAAATGAAATCACTGGAGCCATGCAGGATATAGAGCTGACAAGAAGTCACATTTTGATTTATCCCACACAGATTTTGCGGTTTCAGATGTATATGTGCATTTACCATTTGGATTTCTGTCTCAGCTGTTTGCCGTGCTGATAAAAATTGTGTTGCAGTTTTGCTTCTATACTTGTTTCCATACCTCTTTCAGCCTGTAGAAAACCATTTGCAACAAGCTTTGCTAATATTTGAAACAAGGTTGTTTTCTTATCATGTAGGCCGACTGCCCTTGTCTTGTATCTCTAACATTTGATGTTCCTTGCTTAAAATCCAGAGTTTTGGTTGGAAATGGTCGGGCTTGCTTTGAGACCTTGAGGCCACTGGCTTACAGTTTGCTGGCAGAAATCGTTCACCATGTTCGCAGTGAACTTTCCTTGCCACAGGTGTTAATCTTTGTAGTGATATGATACCAAATTATGATTTTTCTGTTTCATTTGCTAGATGCTGTATGATTTCATTTACGGTCAACAATATCCCAAATTCTCTATTGATGCCAAATCTGAGAACTGCATGCATGCCACATGAGAGAGTATTTGTTTAGCAAGGTTGAATGACTGAACAATGCTGGCATCTGAATGCAAGAGATCAAACTCTGATCACGTGTTGCTGATGCTTTACTTTGAAAGATCTCTTCTTAGGGATCTTGTTTGGATGAAAAAAAAAGGTCTATAACCAGTTTAAGCTCATCTGAAGTTATATGTCATTGCTTTAGCTGCATTTGGTTTATCCTAAATTTCTGGTCATTGTCTTCTACAAATTTTATACCTGAACAATTCTCTTTTCCTTTCTCAGCTATCACGGATTATTTACCTATTCTCCCGCAATATCCACGACGCTTCCTTATCACTCAGCATCCAGACAACATGTGCCCGGTTGATGCTGAATCTGGTACATACTTCTCTTATCCTTGAAGATCTGTGGTAGCTAATTTTTCTCTTTTTTTTGGAGCATGTGCTGTATTGTTAATGAATCTTTTTATGTTTTCTGGGTTTAGGTAGAGCCAATTTACGAAAAAGGCGTAGATCAAGCATCTATGGATGAAGCTCGAATCCTGCTTGTATGTTTTTATGGCCACTTTCTTTGATTGTCATCTTATTGAACTTTTGTTCATGAAATGATTATGCTTCTCCATAGGGACGCATTTTGGATGCTTTTGTTGGAAAATTTAGCACTTTCAAGCGCAGCATTCCTCAGGTGATTTGCTCCGACCAAGTTTCCATGTATCGTCGCTGTTCTGTTAAATTGATGTATGTTTCAGTTCAGGTGCTTTGGTAGGTTTTCTTTTAATAATTCTTAGCGGACTCTACATCATCTATATATAACACAAACTGTGCTAAGAAGTGTCCATGTCTGATTTTGTGGATAGATGTTATACACTTCTTTTGTTTTAGTATTTTAAATAGTTTGAATTTCGTATATTTTGTAGAGGATTGTAATAGGTCCTCTTGATGGTCCTTTTGATGTAAATAGGTGCACCCCCGGGTGTTGCAAATTAAATCCTTTCTTCCCAAAAAAGCTTATTTTTTGCTGCTTTTGATGTAAATAATGCACTTAAATTCATATTTGTGACAGCTACTGGAGGAGTCTGAGGAGGGCAAGGAACGAGCCTCATTAAGGTCAAAGCTTGAGCTTCCTGTACAGGTTAACATTTGAACTTACATTAGGCCTTGTCTTCGGCCCATTCGTGTCTTTTCCATGGCAGAGATTTCTTTTATCCTTATCGTTGATATGCGTGTACATAATTGCTCTTCAATATTCACAAGTCTTATTTCTGCCACAGTCAATATACTCCGTTGTTTTGTCTGATAAGTCTGTCATAGCCAACTTCATTCTTGGGGCTTAGGTTGTAATGTTCACGAACATCAGAGTTCTTGCGTGTGAAATTTGGTTTATGCAGTGTAATATATCTCCAGCATCTGCCTCTTTTGTGCTTCTATGTAAACTAGCACATGACATTGTTCCATCAGTATGATATCCAAGAAGTTTCTTCACGGATTCTTATTAAGAGAATCACTTGCAGTGTCCTTTGTTCTAATGCTACAGTCAACATTCAGTGTCGTTTTTGCTGTCATTCTTCAGCAAAAAGGATAATGCCTTAGAATTACTGCATTATTTTATTTCATTTCCAGAGTCCTGGATCTGTTTATAGGAACAGGTTTCCTTTTTGCAATTTACTCTTTTCGTGAGCAAATGCATGCCGATAGTGTCACTTGATGGATAAGGCTATGGTTGGGAAGGTACAGTCAATAATTCTACAGACGATGTTCTGTTTCTCGTGGATTCTTTTTGCAATTTTATGCACATGAAGGGTGCTTGGAATACCTTTATAAGATTGCTTCTTGTATCTTGACTCAAGTTGATCTCAGGCAGTCCTGAATTTGCAAGTGCCAGCTGAGCATTATAAGGAAGTCAGTGATTGCAAGAATCTTATCAAGACCTTAGTTATGGGTAATTCACCTTGAGAAGATGCTAATTTCCTTCTAGCTTTGTGGTGCTTACAACTAGAATACGTGCTTTTGACTATCCTTTTCCTTGCTTATCAGTTTCTCTTTAATTTTTGTGCATCTTCAGGAATGAAGACCATCATATGGAGTATAACTCATGCACATTTGCCACGGTCACAGGTCTTCTGCTTTCCTGTTTGGCTATCCCACCTTTTGACTTTCCTTAAGTATCTCATATGATAATTCTTGATCTTTCAGGTCTCGCCTTCAGCACAAGGTGCACAACTTCAAGGGCTTGTTTCATCGTCATCTAACTTAATGCCTCCTCAAGGTTTCAAAGGGATGAGAGAAGATGAGGTGCCCTTTATATATGCATGTTCTTGGTATCTTTCTATGAGGATTTGTTTTCTGACTTTTATGATTAACAGGTTTGGAAAGCCTCTGGTGTGCTCAAAAGTGGTGTCCATTGTTTAGCCCTCTTCAAGGAAAAAGACGAAGAAAAAGACATGATTTACCTATTTTCTCAGATTCTGACTATAATGGAGCCACGGGATCTTATGGACATGTTTTCCCTTTGTCTGCCTGAGCTCTTTGAATGCATGATTAACAACAATCAATTGGTTCACATCTTTTCCTCTTTGCTGCAATCTGCCAAAGTGCAGCGGCCATTTGCAGAAGTTTTAGTTACATTTCTCGTAACCAGCAAATTGGACATTCTGAAACAACCAGATACCCCAGCAGCTAAACTTGTTTTGCAACTCTTTCTATTTATATTTGGCGCTGTTCCGAAGGCACCTGCAGATTTTGAACGAATTTTGCAGCCTCATGTTCCCGTTATAATGGAAGTTTGCATGAAGAATGCTGCTGCAATTGAAAAGTCTCTTGGATATATGCAGCTTCTCCGAACTATGTTTAGTGCTCTTGCTGGGTGTAAATTTGAACTTCTTCTGCGAGATCTGATTCCCATGTTGCAGCCCTGTTTAAATATGTTGCTGATGATGTTGGAGGGTCCAACTGGAGAAGAGATGAGGGACCTGTTGCTGGAGCTTTGCTTGACATTGCCTGCACGCTTAAGTTCAATGTTACCCTTCCTACCGTGCCTTATGAGGCCTCTTGTATTGTGTTTGAAAGGAACTGATGAGCTCGTTGCTTTGGGCTTAAGGACATTGGAATTCTGGGTAGATAGCTTGAATCCTGATTTCCTTGAGCCTAGTATGGCCAATGTTATGTCCGATGTGATTTTGGCTCTATGGTCTCACTTGAGGCCTGCACCATATCCTTGGGGTGCAAAAGCACTACTACTCCTTGGCAAGTTAGGCGGCCGGAATAGGCGTTTTCTGAAAGAACCTCTTGCGCTTGAGTGCAAGGAGAACCCAGAGCATGGACTCAGATTGATTCTTACATTTGAACCATCAACTCCTTTTTTGGTGCCTTTGGATCGATGCATTAATCTTGCTGTGGCTGCTGTGATGAATAAAACCATCGGCATGGATGCTTTCTATCGGAAACAGGCTTCAAGGTTCCTGTGTGTTTGCTTATCTTCTCAACTTAATTTGCCAGGAAACTTTTCTGAGGAGGGCTACATTACCAAACAATTGTCAGCTTTGCTAGTTTCTCCAATTGACTCATCTTGGCGGAGGTCTGACGCTTCAGATATTAAGGTTGGCCATGTTGCTGAAACTGATTTCTGGAAAATGACTTAACTGACGAGACTCATTTTTTCGCCTTTCTGGCAAGCTATAGTTATTACCCGCTTTAAGTGCTTGTAGCATGTTAAGAAACGTGTTCGTCCGAAGTTAATTTTGGGCTTGTGATAACTGGGTGACATTTCTTTTTCTTCCATTTTAATCGGGTCTCTACTCGCAGTTTACTTTTGAAAGCTCGTGCCAGATCCTTCTTTTTTTTTATTCTTGATGTTCTAAATGATTTTGTAATTACCGCGTGTGCTATCTTTTCAGGGTGACTTAGGTGTGAAGACGAAGACCCAACTCTTGGCTGAGAAGTCAGTCTTTAAGATCCTCTTGATGACTGTAATTGCTTCTAATGCAGAGCCGGATCTGCACGACCCAAAAGATGATTTTGTTGGCAATGTTTGCCGTCATTTTGCCATGATATTTCACGTTGATCATTCATCAAACAATGCTGCCTTCCCAGGTGCTGCACTTGGTGGACCTATGAGTTCTTCAAACCCTGGTATCTATTCCAGGTCAAAGAACAGTGCCTCCTCTAATCTGAAGGAGCTGGACCCTTTGATATTCTTAGATGCTGTGGTTGATGTGTTGGCAGATGAAAATCGGATCCACGCCAAAGCGGCTCTTAATGCTTTGAATGTGTTCTCTGAGACACTTTTATTTCTCACTCGATCAAAACATGCTGATGTCCTTATGTCCAGAGGTGGCCCTGGAACTCCTATGATTGTGTCTAGCCCATCAATGAATCCGGTATATTCACCACCCCCAGGTGTCCGGGTTCCAGTTTTTGAGCAACTTTTGCCTCGTCTGCTGCATTGTTGCTATGGTAGTACATGGCAAGCACAAATCGGTGGTGTCATGGGACTTGGTGCTCTAGTTGGAAAGGTCACTGTTGAGACTCTGTGCATTTTCCAGGTAAGGATCGTGCGGGGTCTGGTGTATGTCCTCAAAAAGCTTCCTCTTTATTCGAGCAAAGAGCAGGAAGAGACTAGTCAAGTGCTTACCCAAGTTCTTCGAGTTGTAAATAATGTTGATGAATCTAATAGTGAAACACGCAAGCAAAGTTTTCAAGGTGTCGTGGAGTTTCTTGCTTCGGAGTTGTTTAATCCAAATGCGTCAGTTGTTGTGAGAAAGAATGTACAGTCATGTCTGGCGTTTCTGGCAAATAGAACTGGCAGCGAAGTATCAGAGCTGCTTGAGCCTTTGTACCAGCCTTTGCTTCAGCCTCTTATCATGAGGCCTCTAAGGTCCAGGACAGTTGATCAACAGGTATATATTTTCTTGTTCCTGTCAATGTGTTTTTGACTTTTTGAGCTAACTTCACTTTGATGTCACACAGGTTGGGGCAGTCACAGCGTTGAACTTTTGCCTTGCATTGAGGCCCCCTCTTCTTAAGTTGACTCCAGAACTCATTAACTTTCTTCAAGAAGCATTACAGATAGCTGAAGCTGATGAATCTATCTGGGTTGTAAAGTTCATGAATCCCAAAGTGGTGACATCCTTGAATAAACTCCGGACAGCCTGCATTGAGCTGTTATGTACTTCCATGTCATGGACTGATTTCAAAACTCCTAATCATGCAGAGCTGCGTGCTAAGATAATTTCCATGTTCTTCAAGTCTTTGACCTGTCTTACAACCGAAATTGTGGCTGTTGCCAAGGATGGCCTGCGGCAGGTTTGGTTAACTTCTCTCGGCATTATACAGTATCTGCATTTTATATCAGAAACAAATTGTGTGTTGAATGGTTTGATTTTGCTAAGCCCATGTCCTCATGCTAGATGAGATTTTGCAGTAAGTTCAGTTGCAGTTGTGATCTTGTCCAGGATCATAGTAATATGTTAATGCTGATGAGATGCAGCATTTGATTGCAACATACTAGGCATCGAAGAATTAGACTGGAACATTGAGAAATCAAAGTATGGAATATGATTTTACTTAGCCTTCCATTGTGATGTAAGATATTTTTTCATGTAAGAAATTTTTTATTAATCGGTACCAAAGGGGGTGCGCACCTGTGCACATCAAGACGAGCTAAAAGGGACAAAATTCTATGCCATCTATTGTCAGTCACAAAAGGAAGTTATATTTATCTCTCCAAATAGAGCAGTTAATTACAAAAAGAATGGAGGTTTCTCACCATATTTTTGTTTGCATCTGATACAAGAGACTCGCTTGAAGCCCATAATGCTTCCTCGTTTGTACCCTCTGGTCAAATTTTTCTTCAATCTAGCAGATGATCAGTTACATGCTGGCCCATGACTTTAGTCTTGGTAACTGAAGTTTGATGGGGCATGAGAACCAATGAATTTCTTAATCCTATAGTTCCCTTCCAGTTTCTCGGGTAGTTTTATTCATTATGTTACCTGTAAGAGTTAGTCTGCACCCTCCTGTTTGCCACTCAGCTGCCGTTTGAATTTGTTATGGCTGTGCATCTTTCTTATTTTCTGATGATATATTTCATATTTCCTAATTTCAGCCAGACTGCAACATGCTTTCCTAATTTGTTTTATCTTGTAGACTCTTCATGTGGAATACAAGCAATTCACTGTATTATTACTAAATCTTTGTTAGGTCATCAATCAGCAAAGAATGCCAAAGGAACTTTTGCAGACCAGTTTAAGGCCTATATTGGTTAACTTGGCGCACACAAAAAATCTTAGCATGCCTCTTCTACAAGGACTAGCCCGCCTTCTTGAACTTCTGTCTAATTGGTTCAATGTTACTTTGGGTGGCAAATTGTTGGAGCACCTTAAAAAATGGCTGGAGCCCGAAAAGCTTGCCCAAAGTCAGAAGTTATGGAAAGCCGGAGAAGAACCAAAAATAGCATCGGGTACGGTACAAAGATGTTTAATTTTACGACTTCTGAACATGAGACTTGCATTTGCATGTATAACAATGAGTTGCCTTAATTTTCTTCTCTGGTTGTCGGTTTTGAATGCAGCTATCATCGAGCTTTTTCACTTGCTTCCTCATGCTGCTTCTAAGTTCCTTGACGAACTTGTGACATTAACTATAGAGATGGAAGGAGCTCTCCCTGCTGGGCAAGTTTACAGTGAGATCAACAGTCCTTATCATCTTCCTCTCACTAAATTTTTGAACAGATATGCCACAATTTCAGTCGATTATTTTCTTGCTCGACTAAGTGACCCAAAGTACTTCAGGAGGTAAGCTAAGATGTTTGTGCGAGCCTCTGAGGATGGGTTTTAATCATGCTAGTGACCACTGTTGTTCTCTGTTCCCTTATTTATAATATGCAGGTTCATGTACATAATAAGGTCTGATGCTGGTCAGCCTCTGAGAGATGAATTGGCAAAGTCGCCACAAAAGATACTTGCGACTTCATTACCAGTATTCCTGCCAAAATCTTATGCAGTTGGGGCACCTGGATCTTCAACACAGCCTGTGACTTCACTAAGCGACGAAGGCCTTGTTACCCCCGCAACTGATGGGTCTAGTTCAACTTCTCTTACTGCTGCCGTGACCTCCGAAGCTTATTTTCAGGGGCTTGCACTGATTAAGACATTGGTCAAGCTAATGCCAAGTTGGCTGCAGAGTAACCGCCCGGTGTTTGAAACACTAGTTCTTGTGTGGAAGTCGCCTGCTAGAATATCTCGATTGCAAAATGAACAGGAGTTGAATTTGGTGCAAGTAAGTCTTTGGAGATTCAAGTTTGCTGAGTTTCTGATATAGATACTGATCTTTAAGTCGCATTGTGGGTTTTATCCACTACATATGGCTAATTTTTTGCCGTAATGAAGGAGTATAGATTAATTGGGACAGAGATTGTGATTTAGGAAGCGAATTCCACCCCTTCTTTATTTCAAATCCATTGAAGCAATTACTTAACACCATCTTTCAAATTCTTATGATTCTGAATACAATCACCAACAACCTTTGTTCCTCCTGTTGTTGTGTTTCCATGCTCGTGTATGTTGCCCATGGCATGATTCTGGATAGATTGTCAGTGATTCATGTAGAGTTAGGAAACAACTGAAAGATCGTCTTTGTTAGTGCAATTACAGTGTCTGGGATATCAAGTACTCCTTAGGATTGGAGCTGTGGTAATCTGTTGTAGGTGTAACCTGTGTTGTTCAATTGTAACTCTTTGTTCTATTAATGCAGGTCAAGGAAAGCAAGTGGCTTGTTAAGTGTTTCCTAAATTACATAAGACATGACAAAACTGAAGTTGACGTGCTATTTGATATGCTCTCCATCTTTTTGTTTCATACTCGTATTGACTATATGTTTCTCAAAGAGTTCTATATTATCGAGGTACAGCAACTCATTGCCAATTCTTTGTCTAGAGTTTCATTTAGTAATTTATAGTTCGATCATTCTCATCCCATTGTGAAGTTGATAAATGGATTCTATCTCAGGTTGCAGAAGGTTATCCACCCGACATGAAGAAAACACTTCTCTTGCATTTTCTCAACCTTTTTCAATCAAAACAACTTGTTCATGATCACTTGGTGGTTGTGATGCAAATGCTCATTCTTCCGATGCTTGCTTACTCATTTCAGAATGACCAAACTTGGGATGTTGTTGATGCTGCTATTGTAAAAACTATTGTAGATAAGCTTCTTGACCCACCAGAGGAGGTAACGTCTACACTTCCACATCCAACCTGATTGGTGTCATGGATTTCCAACTTCTACTGGGTTTCCAGATTTCATATATTTCTTTGGAATTATAATTATTGAATTATTTTATCATTTAATGACTAGGTTTCTGCTGAGTACGATGAACCTTTGAGGATAGAATTGTTGCAGCTTGCCACTTTGCTTCTCAAATATCTCCAAAACGACCTTGTTCACCACAGGAAGGAGCTTATAAAATTTGGCTGGAATCATCTCAAACGCGAAGATAGTGCTAGCAAGCAATGGGCATTTGTCAACGTTTGTCATTTTCTGGAAGCTTATCAAGCTCCAGAAAAAATTATACTACAGGTACCATCTGTATCAGCACTTAATTGTTCTATTGGAAAATCTTCTCAGTTCATAGTTTCTTATTTCGGTTTTTAAAAAATAATGTATTCCGGCGATTCTTATTGGTAAAAGATCCTAGTGCAAGAATTGCTTGGGAATACTTACAACTCTAGAAATGTAGGTTCTTGTAATTTTGATTTATCAGGTACTTGCTGCAAATTTCCAAACTCTCCTCTTGCAAAATGTAGAATAATGATGTTGTGCATCGAGGTGATGGCTAGACTTGTGTCTCGTGGTACATTCTAATGATCCTAAACTATGTTGGTTGAATCTGGCTTTCTGAGTTCTTGTGCAATACCGTTGTCCTGAAGTATCACCACTTCATATTCATTACATGTTAGAATCCTTGAAACCTGCAGTTATAGAGGAGAACGCTTGTCATGTGTCTGAAGGTATTTCTAATTAAAAAAAGTTGTGAAACTACTTGCATGTGCAGGTTTTTGTTGCACTTCTCAGGACATGCCAGCCAGAAAATAAGCTGTTGGTGAAGCAGGCTCTTGATATTCTGATGCCTGCATTACCACGGAGGCTTCCTCTTGGGGAATCTCGCATGCCAATTTGGATACGTTATACAAAAAAGATTTTGGTCGAGGAAGGCCATTCCTTAGCTAATTTGATTCATATCTTTCAGCTCATTGTGCGCCATTCAGATCTATTCTACAGCTGCAGAGCTCAGTTTGTCCCCCAGATGGTAAATTCGGTAAGTAGACTTGGATTACCTTCCAACACTACAGCAGAAAACAGGCGTCTTGCAATTGAACTGGCTGGATTGGTGGTTGGTTGGGAGAGGCGAAGACAAAATGAAATGAAGATTGCTGCTGATACTGATGTCCCAGGCCACTCTGGTGATGTCTTTATCCCTACCTCTGCTTCTTCTGATATTAAGCGGGGAATTGATGGTTCTGTATTTCTCGAAGACTCGAACAAGAGAGTTAAAGTTGAACCTGGCCTTCAGTCCCTCTGTGTCATGTCACTTGGTGGTGCTTCATCCATACCTAACATAGAAACCCCAGGTTCCGGTGGTCAGCCTGATGAAGAGTTCAAGCCAAATGCCGCGATGGAAGAAATGGTTATTAGTTTTCTCATGAGAGTGAGTTTTACTATGAACCATTTTCTTTTTTTAAGTAATTTATCTTGAAGGTGCAGATTCAATCAATGGTTTTAGTTTGCATTTGACTGCCAATTTTAGCCATCCACTAGTCCTTTCCTTGCCAAGTGCAGAGCTCGTTATGGCAGCTAGTTTTCAGTGGAAAAGTCCAATCCTTCTCATCATCCAAATCCAGTTTGATATAGTTAAAAGGGATGCCATATAATATTAGAAATGCTGCTGGTGACGCTTAACAGAGACCAAGATGAATCTGGTTCTAGCTATAGTTAAAAGTAATTAGCTGACTATTGAGATCCAAAATTTTCTTTATGGTGACTCCATATTCTTTTGCAGTCTTCTGCGCCTTGTTCACTCATGCATGATGTGCCCTGGTGTTGTTTTAGAAAAATCTCTTATAGAAAAAGGGTGACTCTATATTCCTTTGCAGTCTTCTTGGAGTTATCTACTTTTTCTATCTCATCATTTTTTGAGTTCTGTTGCGTGTTTTGAAGCTAATTGTATTTGTGTTGATGGAGAGCAGGTTGCATTGGTCATAGAAGCCAAGGACAAGGAAGCAAGCACCATGTCCAAACAAGCTTTGGAGCTACTTTCTCAAGCTCTTGAGGTGTGGCCAAATGCCAATGTTAAATTCAATTATTTGGAGAAGCTGACGAGTGGAATTCAACCATCCCAGTCCGAAGACACTTCGACTGCACTTGCGCAAGGTTTGGACGTTATGAATAAGATTTTGGAGAAGCAACCTCTTTTGTTCATCAGGAATAATATAAACCAGATCTCTCAGGTACATTTAATGCAATAGTTGCTGACAACCCACCACCCCCCCAACCCCAACAAAAAAAACCACTCCCACTCTCACATACGTAAACATCCACTTTTATCTACACTCAAGAATGCACATGCACTCCACACCAGGTGTTTTGCTTGATTCAGTTATTAAGTATCTGGTTCTGGTGCTGCTGCTTATCTTTGCACATGTTCTAGCAGATTCTGGAGCTCTGTTTCAAATATAAAATGATGGATGCTGGTAAATCTTTGAAAATGGTTTTTGCTGCTTTTCCACCGGATGCTGCTGCTACACCTCAAGATGTGAAGCACTTGTATCAAAAGATCGATGAGCTGATACAGAAGCATGTCACTTTCGTAACAGCTCCTCAAACATCAGGTGAAGATACCTCCGGTAGTTCAATCAGCTTTGTGCTCCTTGTGGTTAGAACACTGACGGAGGTGGAAAAGCACGTAGAACCATGCATCCTGGTTAAAATTCTGCAACGCTTGGCACGTGATATGGGATTGGCTGCAGGTTCTCATCTAAAGCAAGTATGTCATACTGTATCCCATTCATTCAGTTGTGTGCGGATCTAGTTTCTTGTTCTGGTAGGCACCAGTCAAATTTTCTCATCCAAAACAAGTATGTGGTATGCTGCAGGTCGCACAAGGGATAATTTCTTATGTTAACTTTGTTTTTTGTTCAGACTATACGATGTTCCTCTTCTCCTTATTTAAGAGTCGGTCTCCATCTATTCTATTGTCATATATTTTGCAGCTGTTTTTGTTTGGATTCACGCTTTTTCATTCTGCTTTTGGAGTCTCACTTCTTTAATCATTACAATTTTTGCTTAACTAGACTTCTACTTTAAACTGCATATTTCAAATATGGCATTCGGTCCCTGAATAATCTGAGTAAACAGTCTGGAATTCTGGTCCCTGAATTTTCCGTCTTCTGAAAATGTTTTGACTTGGAACATGATGTTTTGCAAAATATTCATCTTAGGCACTTGTTGATCATTTTCAAGTTAAATGAAACTTGTTTTCCCCATGTGTTTGCTTTTATACGTATGGTATGTTCTCCTCCCCAGGGTCAGCGGACAGATCCAGATTCAGCTGTATCCTCTTCTCGGCAAAGTACCGATCTTGGAGCATTGATCTCCAATCTAAAATCTGCACTGAAGCTTATCAACGACAAAGTCATGGTGGTTCCAGAATGCAAAAGATCTGTTACTCAAATTTTGAATGCTTTGTTGTCAGAGAAAGGCACCGATTCCAGTGTTCTTCTTTCTATATTGGATGTTATAAAAGGTTGGATTGAGGAGGACTTTGGCAAACCAGGTGCAGTCACGTCAAGTACTTTTCTTACTCCTAAAGAAATTGGATGTTTTCTTCTAAAACTCTCGCAAGTTGATAGACAAGGCTTCTTTCCTGATGCTTTGGTGGAGTGGGATATGAAATATCTCCAGCTTCTTTATGGTGTTTGTGCTGATTCAAACAGGTAAATCATTCTGGACATTCTGATATCAATTTCTGTAAGCATGCTAGGACAATCTAACTTGGTGCTCTGACTTGCAGATATCCTCTGCCACTTCGTCAGGAGGTATTTCAGAAGGTAGAAAGGCAGTTCTTGTTTGGTTTACGGGCGAAGGATCCTGATGTCCGGATGAAGTTCTTTTCGCTTTATAATGAATCATTGGGGAAATCATTGTATCAAAGGCTGCAATATATTATCCAAGTTCAGGACTGGGAAGCAGTTGCCGATGTATTTTGGCTGAAACAGGGCCTTGATCTTCTTCTGGCAGTGCTTGTGGAGAACAAACCTATTACTTTAGCCCCAAATTCTGCCAGGATGTCGCTGCTTGCAGTCTCAGGGCCCCTTCCAGATACAGCCGTTGCAAATGAGCAGATTGCTGATGCAGAGGCACACGAAGAAGCTCCTCTGACCTTAGAGAGCCTGGTTAATAAGCACATTCAGTTTCTCAGTGAGACAAGCAAACTAAAGGTGAAGTCCTTGAAATTTCTTTTATGTGTAATTCTTTTGTTACCTTGGTATAGCCCAGAAAAAAAGGCCTTATTAACCAGTCACTGAAATATATGCTCTTTTGGTCTTCTCCAGGTGGCAGATCTTCTCATTCCTTTGAGAGAGCTTGCTCATGCTGATGCTAATGTTGCATATCATCTGTGGGTGTTGGTATTTCCCATTGTGTGGGTGACCCTTCAGAAAGAAGAGCATGTAACATTAGCTAAACCAATGATTGGGCTCCTATCGAAGGACTACCATAAGAGGCAGCAAGCAAGTAGGCCAAACGTTGTACATGCACTTTTAGAAGGACTTCAGCTGAGCCACCCTCAACCTAGGATGCCTAGCGAACTCATCAAATATATTGGGAAAACTTACAACGCATGGCATATTTCCTTGGCCTTGTTGGAAAGTCATGTTATGTTGTTCATGAACGAAACAAAATGCTCTGAATCCCTTGCTGAGCTATACCGTTTGCTCAATGAAGAAGATATGAGATGTGGGCTCTGGAAGAAAAGGTCAGTGACGGCAGAAACCAGAGCTGGTCTCTCTTTGATTCAACATGGTTATTGGCAGCGTGCTCAAAGTCTCTTTTACCAGGCCATGGTTAAGGCAACCCAGGGCATGTACAACAATACAGTTCCCAAGGCAGAAATGTGTTTATGGGAAGAACAGTGGCTCTACTGTGCCAGTCAACTTTGCCAATGGGATGCCCTGGCTGACTTTGGGAAAAGTGTAGAGAACTACGAAATACTTCTAGATAGTCTCTGGAAATCGCCTGATTGGACATACATGAAAGATCATGTCATCCCCAAGGCCCAAGTTGAAGAAACGCCTAAACTTCGTTTGATCCAGGCTTTTTTTGCACTTCATGATAAAAGTATTAATGGAGTTGATGACACGGAAAACATTGTGGGAAAAGGAATGAATCTTGCTTTAGAACAGTGGTGGCAGCTGCCAGAGATGTCTGTTCACGCAAGGGTTCCTCTCTTGCAGCAATTTCAGCAGCTTGTTGAAGTTCAAGAATCTGGTAGAGTTCTTGTGGACATTGCCAAGGGTAACAAACTTGCAGCAGGTGCAGTTGGAAATCCTTATGCAGATCTTAAAGACATTCTGGAGACTTGGAGGCTTCGAACTCCTAATGAGTGGGATAGCATGTCTTCTTGGTATGACCTGCTCCAGTGGAGAAATGAAATGTACAATGCCGTTATTGATGCATTCAAAGATTTAGGGGCTTCAAATTCACAACTTCATCATCTTGGTTATCGTGATAAGGCATGGAATGTGAACAAGCTTGCTCATATTGCTCGTAAACAAGGCCTTTATGATGTTTGTGTGACAATTCTTGAGAAGATGTACGGCCATGCAACCATGGAAGTGCAGGTATGCTGTCCTGAAATTTTGAATGCTCCCGTATTTTGGCTGTTTTCTGGAAGCTCCTTTGCAGTCCCCTAATTAATGAGATGGTTGATGCTGATGATTGGTGTTAGCCTTTAAAGCATACAATTTCAACTCCCTATCCTGTGAATTGAATCCTTTTTTGGTTGTTATTTTGGATTTTGTTTTTGTTTCTCCTGGAATTGGGTTTGCAAGTAGTAGACTACCACTTCTTTTGTTGCACTCTTCAGGAAGCTTTTGTCAAGATAAGAGAGCAGGCGAAAGCTTATTTAGAGATGAAGGGAGAGCTGAGGAGTGGTCTCAATTTGATAAATTGCACTAATCTAGAATATTTCCCTGTGAAACACAAAGCAGAAATCTTTCGTCTTAAGGGGGATTTCTTGTTGAAGCTGAATGACTCGGAAGAGGCTAATCTTGCATACTCCAACGGTATCAGCCTCTTCAAGAATTTACCAAAAGGGTGGATAAGTTGGGGAAATTATTGTGACATGGTAAATATTGATCTTTGCTTTATGGTCGTGTCCCCAGGCAGTTGAACTGATATTATTAGTATACCATCTTGTTTTTCAGGCTTACAAGGATACTCACGATGAGGTTTGGCTGGAGTATGCTGTTAGCTGCTTTCTTCAGGGTATCAAATTTGGTGTCTCCAATTCTAGGAGCCATCTAGCCCGTGTTCTCTATCTTCTCAGCTTTGATACACCCAATGAGCCCGTGGGCAGAGCATTTGATAAGTATTTGGACCAAATACCCAACTGGGCTTGGCTTTCTTGGATTCCACAGCTATTACTGTCCTTGCAGAGGGTGGAGGCACCTCACTGCAAATTGGTTCTACTTAAAATAGCAACTGTTTACCCACAGGTAGATTCTTTATAAGTTTTTGTTTGGAAAAATCTGTTACAATTTTTCTGAAAAGAGGGTCCTGATTTTTTATAATGAATTTCCAGGCTCTTTATTACTGGCTGCGAACATATTTGCTCGAGCGCCGTGATGTTGCACATAAGTCCGAACTAAATAGTAGGATGGCAATGGCTCAGCAAAGATTGCATCAAAATGTTTCTGGATCTGGTTCTGCTTCTATTGGGTTGGCCGATGGGACTTCAAGACTACACGGTCATGATGGCAATAACTTAGCAGCCGACAACCAGGTTCTTCAAGGGCATCAGGCTGGTGCTGGTGTTGGATCTCATGATGGTGGAAGCTCTCAAGGGCATGAAACTGACAGATCTGCTGGAGCTGAGAGCAACATGCATGCTGGAACTGGCCACCCTTTGCAACAAAGCTCTTCAGCAATCGGTGAAAGTGGCCAGAATGGAGTGAGGCGCTTGGTTGCTGCTGTCAGTGCTTTTGATGCCGCTAAGGATATAATGGAGGCTCTTAGGAGCAAGCATGCTAATTTGGCCAGTGAACTCGAGGTAGTAATTGCCATTCTAGTTCGTTGGAACTAGGTTCTGCAAATATGATCTAATTCTATTCGAAACGTTTTCCATGCATGCACTTGAAATTTAGCTTCAGTTGTTTGCTCGCATGACTGGTGAAAAAGTAGTTTTACTTCCACAGTACCCAAATATAATAATTTTGAAGGCTCTTGACACACTTTTGAGACCATTTACATGCTGCGGAATCTTCTGTTTCTTTAATTGAACTTCTTCTGTCTTTATCTTCTTGGTATTCAGGTGCTGCTCACTGAAATTGGTTCGAGGTTTGTCACTTTGCCAGAGGAGAGACTTCTTGCGGTTGTTAATGCTCTACTTCATCGGTGTTACAAGTATCCAACTGCTACTACTGCTGAGGTTCCCCAATCTCTTAAAAAAGAACTCTCTGGAGTTTGTAGAGCTTGCTTCTCTGCAGATGCTGTCAACAAACACGTTGATTTTGTCAGGGAGTACAAGCAAGATTTTGAGCGGGATCTGGATCCTGAAAGTACAGCTACCTTTCCTGCCACGCTTTCTGAATTAACTGAGCGATTGAAACATTGGAAAAACATTCTCCAGAGCAACGTGGAGGACAGGTTTCCTGCTGTTTTGAAGCTCGAGGAAGAAAGCAGAGTCTTGCGTGATTTTCATGTTGTCGATGTAGAGGTCCCTGGGCAGTATTTCAGCGATCAGGTGAGTGTAACTCGAAACTGGCCCAGATTAAATTCTTAATTTTGTCGCTTGACAAACTCAACTTTTTATACCACTCAAGTTGAGAAAAACTCATTTTATTGACTATCGTTGGGATTTCCACTATATTTTGCAAATTAAAAGAAACTGGGAGTTGTTTCTCAAACCTGTGGGTCCCATCTTAATCTTTTTGCCAGGAAATTGCACCAGATCATACAATCAAGCTAGACAGAGTGGGAGCTGACATTCCAATTGTTAGAAGGCATGGAAGCAGCTTCAGGCGTTTGACATTAGTTGGCTCAGATGGTTCTCAACGCCATTTCATTGTCCAAACATCTTTGACTCCAAACGCACGAAGTGATGAGCGCATACTCCAGCTATTCCGTGTCATGAACCAGATGTTTGATAAGCACAAAGAATCAAGACGCCGCCACATTTGCATACACACTCCTATTATCATTCCTGTTTGGTCCCAGGTAAATACCCTTATTAGTTTACATTGGGTATTTTAGGATGTGAAGCTGGCAATTCTTATCTACCGGGTTGAAAACGAAAAGTGCAGATAGGGAAAATGTCTGCACTTGGATTTTGGACCTGTTCGTGCACTAATTTTTTTTTTGTTTCTCCTGCATTCACTTTCATTTATACAACCTTTTTTTCTGGAAAATGCCTGTATCGAAGTTTGTCTACTAAACAGTGACCCTACTTGAACAGGTTCGCATGGTCGAAGACGACGTGATGTACAGTACTTTCCTTGAGGTTTATGAGAATCACTGTGCAAGGAATGATAGAGAGGCAGATCAACCCATTACATACTTCAAGGAGCAACTAAACCAAGCTATATCTGGCCAAATCCCGGCTGAATCTGTTGTTGACCTGCGCCTCCAAGCATACAACGACATCACAAAATCTCTTGTTAGCGACAGCATCTTTTCTCAGTACATGTACAAAACCTTGAATAGCGGAAATCATATGTGGGCTTTTAAAAAGCAGTTTGCCATCCAGTTGGCGCTCTCAAGCTTCATGTCCTTCATGCTTCAAATTGGAGGAAGGTCGCCTAACAAGATATTATTTGCCAAGAACACGGGGAAGATATTCCAGACAGATTTTCACCCGGCATATGATGCTAATGGGATGATTGAGTTTAATGAACCGGTCCCTTTCCGTCTAACAAGGAACATGCAAGCATTCTTCTTGCATTTTGGAGTGGAAGGTCTTATTGTGTCTGCAATGTGTTCGGCAGCTCAGGCTGTAATCTGTCCCAAGGTAAGTCTCATTGATGAAACGCCATGGACGGATGCATTTACTGGCTAGGATATCACGTCCTTGAAATTGCACACAAAATCTATTAATTTTTAACTGTTGACTCATGTGAATAATGTAGCAAAGTCAGCATATATGGCACCAGTTGGCCATGTTCTTCCGGGATGAGCTCCTGTCTTGGTCTTGGAGAAGACCGCTTGGGATGCCTCTGGGGCAAGTTTCCGGAGGGGGTAGCATGAACCCAGTAGATTTGAAACACAAGATCACTACCAATGTCGACCACGTAATCAGCCGCATCAATGGAATAGTTCCCCAGTTTCTCTCTGAAGAGGTGAGTTGCTTACCAGTGATTATTGTCCTCAATACGGGAGTTTATTCAGGGCCAAAATATAGGGGCGTTGGTGACCTACATCGAATCTGCTGCTATGTTTTCAGCCACTTGGTTTTTTTTCCTCTGTTTTGAGTTGCCATAAACCTTCCTTGTGTTGTTGTTCTAAACACAGGAGGAAAACACGGTGGACCCTCCCCAATCAGTGCAGAGAGGCGTTGCTGAGTTGGTCGAAGCTGCCTTGAGTGGGAGAAATTTGTGCATGATGGATCCGACATGGCATCCGTGGTTCTGAGCTCGGAGATTCAACCCTGGAAGCAGCATTTTGCCATTCCCTGACTATCATCGAGTCAGCCATTGTAGAGTTAACCACCTCTGTCCAGTTCATGTAAATAGCAGTTATTTGTTGTAAATTATAGTCCCCCCCTCCCCAGTTAGGTTAGGTTAGGTTAGGTTTGGAGACCACCCACCCCCTTATAGTGTATGGAGTGCATCAAAGTGTTCGCAAGGGCCAACTTGATCTCTTTCCCTGGGATTCCAGATGTGGGAACCTAGGGGAGCCGCCAACTCCAATGCCATTCTGCTGAACACCGCCCCGAATGCAATAATTGATTATTATTAACATCAATCAATAATCAGTACTGCTGCAATTAAATTATAGTGAGTCTTGGCTGGCCCCCCACCACCTCCTCCTTCTCGTAGTACCACCTCTTCTACTACTTCCGTGATCTTGTCGTCGTCATCATCCATCCGCGCTATCTATCACCACCTCCTCCTTCTCGTAGTACCACCTCTTCTACTACTTCCGTGATCTTGTCGTCATCATCGCTATCGTAGACGAACCTACTGTGCTTCCCGCTAAACTTGGCTAGACCGTTCACATTGATCTTGCTGAGACCGTCGCAAAGTGCGTCCACGGACACCTCTTCCTCTGCTTCTCCTCCTCCTCCTTCGTACTTGTCATCATCAAGATTGTAGCTGGAATAGTAATCTTCAGCTTCTCCCTCTTCACTCTCTTCATCGTCTTGTGTGCTCCCGTTGACCTCAACAGACCACACAGATGACGATGAACTGTCGTCGTCTGTTGACTTCCCTCGGGTACTCGAGAGGTCCGATCTCTCCGAGAAGTCAAAGAACAGAGCCCTGTTGAGGCTCTTCTGGGACTCGATGAGGCCCGCCACAGCTACATCTTGATTCTTCCCATCAAGAGATGTGAGGCCGGAATAAATGCTGCCCGAAAGATCAGAGAATTGCGGGGTATTGGCGGGAGTAGGCGCGAGTAGGCCCATCGGGGAGGAGGAGCCAATAAACCCATGTTGGTTTATCCTCCTCATAAAGGGTGGGGGGACGGTCAGCTTGGAGAGCTCGGCCTCTTCTTCGACTTTCTGCAAGAGGGTCTTGACCTGACACCTGAGCAGAGCCTCTCCGGACCCTGGAGTGGCGACAGTTCTCCTTATGGCCCCTCTTTGCTTGGACGCTGTGGCAGATGATGGGGTCTCCTCCAAAAAGGACCCGCTCGCTAGCCCCACGATCGGGGAGTCGTTGGTTATGTCGATCAGCGGCTTCTGTTGGTTCACGTCCCCCCTTCTTCTTGATGATTTGCTTCCCGAATCATCATACTTCTCTGCAAAATTATAGTCACAAAAGGATCAAGAAACTTCAATGCGATTTCCCGAATCAAGAAACCAACTCGGAAAACAACCCAAGAGAAGCAAAGGTACTAACTCGAGAAGGGACCATTGTTGTTGAGCCTCTTAACCGACGATGGGGTCTCCATTAGAGAAAGCTTTTGCGTGCAAGAAATTGAAAGAGAAGGGAAAGTAGAGAGAGAGAGATTGAAGAGAAGAATTGGAGAGAGAAAGTGAATGAAAAAGATGTCTCCTTAGGTAGGTGAAGCGGCTTATAAAGAGGGAATTTTCCAGGATAGGAATTACGGGGATACAATAAGGAAGGAAGGGTTTCAAACGGCAATATGACCGTTGGAGCGTGCCTGCTTAGGAACTAGCCGTTGGGAGGGAGGTCTATGGGCCTTTTTTTTATTATTCATGTGTTTTTACGTTTTGGGTAAAAAACACGTGTGTGGGAAAGTTATTTTGCGTGACATTACGTTATTATTGCATTCTGGGTTAGACCCATTATCCACGGTCTAATTCGACGGGTGTCTGGGACTTGAGTCCAAAATTCGGGTGGTAATTTTTTTAATAATATTTTTCGAACAAAATTATCATCAAAAGATCAGCTATTGTTGATTGGCATTTTCCTGTTGTTGTAGGAGTTCAGTATGAATATCAAACCTCGGAAAGTCATAAAAAAACAACTAATTCCAATTAACTTCGTATTAAGATCCTCTAATTTTTTTCCTTTTAGTCACCGTTGGATAGATGGGTAGGAAGACAAAACACGTGCATGACTTTTGGAACTCGTCACTTGTTTAATAACTTGTACCGACGGCTCCAAAAAGTTCCAGAATTGTCTTTTGGAAAAAGTCTATTTAAGTACTTTGTAGTATCACAAAAAATTACTTTAGTACCCTGTGGTAAAAAATTCATCAATCGAGTTAAACCGCAGCCAATTAACATCATTTAGGTCCACGAGCAGCTGCCCGGATCCTTCCCGTCCTGCTCGGACCTTGTCCGACCATCTGGACCAGCCACGTCAGTATTCGCTGATGATGTGGCGCCACTTGGTTATCCCCTCTCACCGAATGCTGATGTGGCTGGTCCAGATGGCAGGGCAGGACGGGAAGGATCCGGGCAGCTGCCCGTGGACCTAAGTGATGTTAATTGACTGCGGTTTGACTTGATTGATGAGTTTTTAACCATAGGGTACTAAAGTAATTTTTTGCGATACTACAGGGTACTAAAATAGACTTTTCTCTTATTTTTTTTTAATGAAAATGGTTCTAGAATTTGAGGGTTTGCAATTATATCGACTTATTAACAAGAAAATGGACATCTCCTCTTTACATTCAAGATTCGAGTTAGATATTATTTTTAATTAATTTAGAACAACATATTCGATAGTTAATATATGTAAATGATTGTTGGCAATGTTGAGAAAATTACCCACATCCCGTGGATCCAAGCAACGCAACGGAAAAACACATACGAACAAACCACGATAACCACGAGAAGCACAATGCACAAAGCACAAGGAGGGACACAAAAATTTGGTTACCCGGTTCGATCCACAACGATCTACATCCAGGGGCTTTCAAGCCATGAGAGATTCTACTATTTTCCCGCTTGAGCTTCACTCACTCTCACAAGAATGGATGCCTTCACTCGGCTCACTCTCTCCTCCTCTTCTCACCATAGGCTACCCACACTCTTGGGAGCTCTCACTCTTGGCAAAACCCTAGGCTTGGGCTCTACCCACTCTTCGGGCAAACTCTCCTTCACTTGGAGTGGCTAACCCTTCTTCTTGGCAAGGCCCTTCACTCGGGCTCTACCCACACGTCGGACAACTCTCCTTCACTCGGAGATCACCATCTCCTTCACTCGGGGTGGCTAACCCTTCTTCTTGGGTTTGTCCTTCACTTGGAGTTCTTCTTCTCCTCCTCCTTCACTTGGAGGCAACTCTTCTTCTTGGGTCTTCTTCCTTCTCCTCCTTCACTTAGAGGCAACCCTTCACTTGGGTCTTCCATATTCTCCTTCACTCGTAGGCAACCCTTCGCTTGGGTTGGGTACCTTTGGGGCACACTTCTTCTTCTCCTTCTCCTCCTTCACTTGGAGGAGTGGGCACTTGGCCCTCTCCTTCACTTAGAGAGCCTTTCTCCTTCCTCCCTCTTCTCTCTCTCTTTGAAAAAGTGGGCAACTCTTTGCCAACCCTTCTTAGAGGCTAACAATGGATATTTATATTGCCCACAATCTAGGCAACTATTTGGGGGGTCGGGAGGGGTATTTTGGTCCAAGTTTGACAGTTTTCTGGACTCGACTGGCGACCGCCAATCAACTGGCAATCGCCAGTGGCCTCAAGCACAAGTCCCTGGAACGGGCCCGGCGATCGCCAGTGTACTTGCGCCCGCAAGTACCCACTGGCGCCCGCCAGGCGCTCCAAGCCATCACTTGCCCCGCTCCGCTTCGTCTTCACTCGACTTAGCCTCTTGAACCCGATCGCCACCCTGATCAACCTCAAGGCTCTTCACTCGAGCCACACAACCCTCGGATGTCCTCAACGTCTTCACTCGACTCTTGATTCGATTGATTCTCCGAGCGTCCCCGGACTCCGAACCCAATCGATCAACTCTCGGACTATCCTCACAGCTCTTCACTCGAGCCACCCGAATGCTTCACTCGTACTCAGACTCCATACCCAATATGCAAGATATCAAATAATTTAGAAAGAGAAGCAACTTAGAGATTGCTTTTGGTTATCCAAATACCATCAGCAAATATGTGGCTACCAAAACGGTGGTGGACAAAAACATTTTTTTGTTGCCTAACTTTCGGTGATTTATTACATACTGAATATTAATAGTTCCTCTCTCACACGATACAGTTGATTTTAAAAATTGACAAAATGAGATCTAAATCGTCAAATATATCGTCACAACTATTTCGTACAAAAACTTTCCAAACATTTTTTTCCAAGGGTATAATTTTCCGGACATTTGGTGCCATAGAAAGTGACAGGCTCGTACGAATAAATGGGATATTTAACCAGTTTCTAGAAGTTCAAGAATAAAATGGGGGTGCCAAATGAGAAATTTGATTTAGTTGGTAGCTAAAAATGCCAAAAATGGAAGATCATCGACGACGCTTCCACTCCTCCACGAGCTCTGCCTACCCGGAGATAGTTGCCATCTAACACTCTTCTATGGTTAGTTCACACGTTGACGATACAAAGGCCAGATACATACTCTTCATTATACAAAAATTGCTTCTCTCCGACTCGAATTTAAATTAATCGGAATAATAAATATCTAGAAATAACAAACATAATATTATACCTACCCTTAAAATAGTTATATATTATTGTACCTATCCTTAATAAAAATGTCATATAATTACTTTACCATATATATATACCCACCTCCAAAAACATTAACATCATATTACCACCTCCAACAATTGACCAAACGATACTATGGCTCCAACACCAACAACGCTCACTGCCCTTGAAGGGGAGAAAACCCTACAGGCCAGCTTCGTTAGGGACGAGGATGAACGTCCCAAGGTGGCTTATAACCAGTTTAGCAACGAGATTCCGGTGATTTCCTTGGCCGGCATCGACGACGGAGGCGAGAAGAGGGCCGAGATATGTAAGAAGATCGTCGAGGCTTGTGAGGAGTGGGGTATCTTCCAGGTGGTTGACCATGGCGTTGACAATAAGCTTGTCACCGAGATGACCCGCCTCGCCAGAGAGTTCTTCGCCTTGTCGCCGGAGGAGAAGCTCCGGTTCGATATGTCCGGCGGGAAGAAGGGCGGGTTCATTGTTTCCAGCCATTTACAGGTATGCATGTGATTTTTTATATATATAGTAATTTTTTATTTAGCTTGACACATGTATTTAATTTATTATGTAAAAGCTTTACATATTCGACTTGTTCCATGTATATAAAATTGCTCTTCAGACAAAAAAAAAGTATATATAGTTGCTGCAATTTTTTAATATTTCCTTCACTTTTCCGGTTAAACCGAACATGTACACGTTCAATCGAGCGTACAAACTGTCCGATCAAACTAAAATCTGAGCGGTTCGTATGTTGTCTGGGATTTCTTAACAAAATATCATGTGGACAATCGGATTATCGTATTTTTAAAAATATTGATAAATAGACTACGAGTGAATTTTTCACAAATTTTACTAATTACTTAATTACTCGTATCTGACAGGATCTATAAATAAGGGATGTATCTGTAAAACATAGAGCCTTTTGGAGAAATTCTATGATGGTCCCTTTATACCAAGTCATTTGGTGACTTAGTATGTACCTACCAATAAAAATGTGTCAAGTAAATTTACGACTAACTAATTAATTAAATAACTATGATATATAATTATGGAAAGTAAATCAAAACATTAATGTGACATAGGTTAAAAATAAACTATTTCCTAAAAATAGAACTAAGCCGTTAATAAAAAAAATATGTTCAAATTTTATTATATTTTTATTTTTTCTAAAAATAAAGTCAATTTCTTCGATTATTTTCATCAAAAGTACAAAGAAATTTTTTTATAAGTATACCTTATTTACCAAAAATCATATTTATACCACTGTATCATTACTTTGTCAAGCTATGTACTGTAAAAAATTTCGTGAGTACACAAAAATAATTATGTTGGTATTTCTTCTTGTGGTTCAACTATTTTACTTGTGTTTCTTATTTTTCTATGTTCTTTCTAATTGAACTTTTAATTCATTTATATATTATGGACTCTCTGAAACATGGTCTAGTACAATTTGAATAGATAAAATAAAATGACTATTATAATTAATTTTTTTCTCACCATTTTGTATATTTCGACCTTCAAAATATACCTCTAGATTGTAGTACTTAAAAGATCTAGATGTAGAGATACAAACTTTTACAAAAATTCCTCAGAAATTGCAACAATCGTCATAGAAAGCACAAATAAATGTATTTTTTCAATGGTTATTGACAATTCCATAGATTTGTTGTTTCTCAACAATTCTTTGATGTCAATCGATGAAGTTGGCTTTAGTTATTTAAAAAAAAATTAAAATATAACAAAATTTGAACATATTTTTGTATTAATAGTTTAGTTCTATTTTTTTAAATGGAATACTTCGTTTAAGAAAGAGTATTTTTTAACCTATATCACAATAATATTTTGATTTAGTTTCCATAATTATATATCCTAGTGGACCCAGTCATTTAATTAATTGTTTAGTCCTAAATCCACTTGCCACATTTTTATTGGTAGGTACATACCAAGTCACTAAATAACGTAGTATAAAGGGACTACCATAGAATTTCTCAGCGTTTTGTGAAAATTGAGAGACAGTATTCAGTAAAGTGTATTTAAGTCTAATTAATATTGCAGGGGGAGGTGGTTCAGGACTGGCGCGAGATAGTGACCTACTTCTCGTACCCACTTCGGACCAGAGACTACTCAAGGTGGCCCGACAAGCCCGAGGGCTGGATGGACGTGACTAAGGAGTACAGCGATAGGCTCATGGGCCTGGCCTGCAAGCTCCTTGGAGTCCTTTCGGAGGCCATGGGGCTCGAGACCGAGGCCCTGACCAAGGCATGCGTGGACATGGATCAGAAGATTGTGGTCAACTACTATCCCAAGTGTCCTCAACCAGACCTCACCCTTGGGCTCAAGAGGCACACCGACCCTGGTACCATTACTCTGTTGCTCCAGGATCAAGTTGGTGGGCTTCAGGCCACTACGGACAATGGCAAGACCTGGATCACGGTCCAGCCCATCGAGGGGGCCTTCGTCGTCAACCTCGGGGATCATGGACACGTAAGTGCAACATTTTATTGGAATAAATTTTACATACTAACTGCCTTATAATTTTGGTTGGATATAGAGACTCGTATACGCATTGATGTGCATTGTTGGCAACCCAGTTAATTATTTGTGGTGGGGTCCAACTTTGGTGTCTGTTCTTGAGATAAGACTTCACTAATAAGACTCTTTTTTTTAAAGGTAAATTATTACACAATGACATTTCCAAGGTTTGAACTTTGAACTTCCAAAATATTTACAATGTCTTGTGTCGTTAGGCTACAAGCCCTTTGACCCATAATAAGACTCTTGCCGTTGGACTAATAAGACTCTTACAAATTGACCCACTCGAAAAGGCATAACAAAAACGTCATTGCTCAAATGATTTCATTGAAACTAGTGAATGTTTATGCATAAGATAGTATGTACTTGTTTATTCTAGTTTCATCAAGAATTTCCTATAAAAACACACATGCATTAAGTTTCAAGACTCTCGACATGAAATGAATCTGTTTTTTGTCCTCACCCAGTTTGAGTTCAAATTAGTTAATTTAAAGTATGTCTGTACATAACATAGTTTCGGTCCTAAAATGATCTAATTATCATGTTTCTAATAATGTAATTTTTTTCTCTGTTGGTAGGACAGTATCTAAGCAATGGAAGGTTTAGGAACGCGGATCATCAAGCAGTGGTCAATTCAGATCACAGCAGATTGTCGATAGCCACATTCCAGAACCCAGCACCAGATGCAACAGTGTATCCCCTCAAGATAAGGGAAAGAGAGAAGTCAATCCTGGAGGAGCCAATCCCCTTCACTGAGATGTACATGAGGAAGATGAGCAAGGATCTAGAGTTTGCCACGCTTAAGAAGTTGGCCAAAGAGCAGCAATTGAAGGACTTGGAAAAAGTCAAGTTGGAGGCCAAGCCCATTGATCAGATCCTTGCTTAATTCTACTACCTATTACTATTAGCTGATAAGATGGTGTAGGTCTTGAAGGCTTGCCAAATGGACTTCTACATGAGTTAAAATTACGCCTACCTAGTGCTGTATCTTATTGTTTTTATATTTTTTGAAGTATGTGTTGTGGTAAAAATGGGAACAAGAACGTCAAGTAATCCGATACAGATTTAGAGTGATCGTCCTAAAGTCGGCATAACAGAGAGGGAAAAAAAGTGACTATGATAAGCTAGGCTATGGAAAGAGTAAAAAAGATACAAAAAAATAAAGTAGGGTTCGTTGTTGTTGTTGTTGATGGATGCCATTGCTCCTCTGTCAGAACTCTCTTTATATAGAGCACCCTGACCTAGCTCCGACTTTCAATATATGAAAGACTCCAATCAAGTCACACCTCGTATAAGGAAATCCCCTTTAGGCCGTTTCTAATGTAAAAAGATTCACCCAGCTTAGTATCAGAAAACTTAATCCGACTTCCAAAATAAAGAGACCCGGTACCCGAACAAGAACTACTAAGCCATGCTGAGCAAGTAATTTCGGCCTAAATATGGATAATCCCAAATTATGACCTAAATCAGAAAGATTCAATCTAACTTAGGAAAGACCCAAGCCGTGAACCAACTTAGAAAAACCCAGCTCGAAGTACACTTTCTTTGAACTTGACCCGAGGTGCGCCTACCCCGAACCAGTCGCAAGGTGAGATGTCCCAGGAAGGTGACACGATCAAGGTGAGATGTCCGAGAGAGGTGAGACGACCAAGGTGAGATATCCCAGAGAGGTGAGACGATCAAAAACATCCCAACGCCTCTTCCGTACCTTTATATTTTTGTATGTATGTTAATGTGCATTTAAGTTGAATTTATAAAGGAAAATAATCGTGTTAGGGACTTGAAAAAACAAAATAATCATGTTAGGGTATTTCATATTCATCTGTGTATTTTGTTATGTTGCTGGAATATTATAATTAGTTTAAGTAGTAAGAGACTTGGATTTACTTAAAAATATCTTGAATTAAAATTTTACGAATGTAAAAAATATTGCTGAGAGACTTGTCCTATAAATAGGAACTGACAGTACTCGATTCTAAATACATAGGTTTAGAAAAACCTACGTTCAAAGTCATTTTAACGTGCACATTTTAAAGAGGTCCACTTCACTTTAAAAGTAAGAACCTAAGATTGTAATAGTTTAGAATCTGTCATGTCCCTAATTGGGATTTAGGGTTTCCGGAATTAGAATTTGGGAAAAGAGGGAAATAACTAAGAAGATAGGGAGACAGAGAGAGAAAGAGATAGGAGGGAAAATAGAGATTCAATTTGATGTCAAAAGTCAAGAATGGCCCTAGAGTTTCTATTTATTTACTATTAATATTGTGATCAATTACAGGTTGATCATTCTAACTTGCAACTATTATGAGTAGCACGTATGTTACAGATCCAACTGAGATCTTAGTATTTTTCATATTTTCTCGCTGAATTTTTTTGGACCTAAGATTATAATAGGCCAAATTAATAGTATTGAATCTAACTTGTATTCCTAGCCGGGGTTTTGATCAACTGGGATGGCGAAATATATGCTAAGATCAATTAGATACTTTTGGTGATATAAGATACAAATTTATCAAAAAAAAAGGTTAACCCCTAAAGTTTCATTACACTCAAAAGTATAATAATTAATAAAGGACTCGAAAGTCGTCGTTTTGGTACGGGCCAAAGTCTTATTATCATGATTCATATAAACCAAAAAAAGGTCTTTTGCATGATTAATATATCCATATCGGCGTCTAATTTCTACCTTCCAATTTCTAGCTTCAAATGGTCTCTTGAAAAAATATCCAAAATTTAAAAAATACAGAATTACTTTCATCGACTGAGTATATTTGTAAGAATCAATAAACTAAAGTGATAGCTTTCTAAAGTATGGGGAGCAAAGGGTAATTTTCCATAAACCCTAGCCGTATTAGGGTAACTTGGGGCGGATTAGGGTTTTTAGCCTTGAAAGCTATGATAAATAGGCTTGTAGGCCGTCCATTCTATCACAAAAGTAAAACCCACAATTTTTCTCTCACTGTGAAGGTGAGGAGCAAAATTTAACTCGGGAGGAGGTGCCAAGAGAGGACGAGACCATCCGGGAATCACTATACGAGGAGGGTAAGCTATTAACATTACTTTTTCTTCTTAAATTCAATTCGAGTAATTCCTGTCACAAGTCACGTATTTTGTGTCCCAAACAAAAGGTGGAGAGGACTAATCTGTGAGGGGACAAGTCGGATTCGAAGGAGTTTCGGAAGGATCGTTAGATTAGGTCGTGAAGGTTTAGGAATTTAGGAGCAACGTCAGGTAAGTGGAATTTGTGTTGCCTCGTAAATCGAGGATCTTAGGCTTGTTTTGGATTCTGAATACATACGACTCGAGTTTGGATTCTTACCTAATCTGATATTCAAACTGGTTCTAATATTGCTTATGAATTTGATTCCGACTCTGTGTTGCTTATGAATTCAATTATGATTCTGTTTCGATTATGATTCTGTTTCGCTTATGAATACGATTTTGTCTGGATTTGAATATGAGTTTGATGTGAATATGGTATCTTTGTTCTGTTCTGACATACAAGATTATTTTCACACCTTTTAGGCCCTATAGTTTTTACGCTACCGTTCCAAAGGGGCTACCGGGTAACCCTAAGTGCGTGTGATCAAATGGATAGGGAGTGTGGAAGTTATTTGGGCTCGTAGAGGGGATACCCTTCTGTCTTCTGGGCCCGCAACGCAGGAATAGAAGGGTATTTATTTGTGCCCCACGAGAATCCCGTCATGGATATGTTAGGCTCCAGAGTCTTTGTTTAGTTGGCTAAGTAGTCGGTTAGGGGATCTCTTTCGATTTGCAAAGTTAATATGTTACTTGTGTTCTAAGTTTAATATATTTGTGAAGTATGTTTATTTTTGTTCCACTTCCTGAGTTATTCAACTCACCCTAATCGTATGTATTTTAAATCGTTCCGGTGAGATCCGGGATCTGAAGTAGAAGGGCTCATCTGCATACATCATCGCTGTTTCTTCTCAAATAATAAAGGCTGTCGAATTTTCGACTTCAATATTTATTTTGATAACAATCCTTTAATTTTCGAATAATTGAATATTTTTGAATGTTTTAAATTTATTTCGTAATAAAATGTAGTGCCTTTCGGAGTAATTAATAACTCGAGCATTTGTCACATCTATTTTCAGGTCGTCACTATATTTCTCTTAAAATTTTCTTATTATATATATATATATTTTTGTACTTTGCTAGCTATATGAGACACAAGCCAAAATGCTTCTTCTCTCTCCAAAAAATAGAGGATGTTTAATTTGAATTTCGCTCCTCTAGTTTGATGCATTAGGGAAAATAACATTTTTTTAAGAGAAGGGGAAATAATAGTTTAATTGATAGATTATTTGACTACGGTCGATCAAGCTGATCATAAAAAGTTGCTGTAAATTAATATAGTTTGGTATTCTCCGATCAGAAGGACGTAATTTCCTGGAAGAATGTTGGACTAGCGCGTAACGTGCTTCAACGAATCAATTGGTGATTTTTTATTCATACTATCAGGTTTTATATTTCAGAACGATTCTTGATATTTTTTAAATTCGAAACACATAAACTCAAGATCTCTTATCAACTTGTTCGTAAATATTTGAACATGATTACCGTAAATATATACATGGTATATGTTAGGAAAAAAATTACTTCAACACCGATAATGTCGCAGAAAAATACATTTAAACCATGTAATTTAAAATACATTAATTAAATCAATTTTTTTCCTATTTTTTTCACTTGAAAATCTCGGGCTGCTGCCGGGGTCTCACAGTGGAAACAACATTTGTAATTGGAATTGCGGTGCCACGTGGTCGATTAATAGCTAACTGTGCTCTTCTCTTGACACCACGGCCAGTTCACACCTACTTCCACCCAAAAAAAGCCAGTTCACACCCACTTATCCCAATTAATTTAATTAAAACCGATTGAACACGACAGGTGTTGCCAACGAGCTGCCTTTATGTGGCCAGTGATAATAATTTACAAGTACAAAACATGGATTGTGAAAATTTTGGCCTTATTTTTTGGGGTCAAGCTTTTAATTTGGAATGTTTGCGAAAAACATGAATTTGGCCTTTATTTTAAGATATGAAAATATTTATGGCCTGACCCCACATTCGTGTACTAAAAGAAGTGGTTTACTTTTGACTTTGGAGGTCTTTAGTACAACTACTGCCAAAGACCAGGTCAGAACACTGACAAAACACTCCCGACCTACTTGGACGATTACAAAACAAATCGGCGAGAATTATAGTATTATACCAGAAAGATTCCCCTATATCATACACTTATTAAATATTTATTTTTTCCTTAAAAAAATAGATATTTATTTTTGATATAATTTAAATATGAAACATTCACAAAGAATATGACAAATTACTCCATGCTTAATAACTAATTAGAGACTCTTAACTATTTTAAGGCGAGAAAGAAACCACAAACAAAGTTCTATAGTCCCGGTGCTCGTGATGGACCATTAGGTACGTACATGATGAACTTAAAAAAAAAGGTATGTACATGATGAACAAAAAGTTCGGACCGAAACGAATCGATCAAAACTGTGAGAATCGAAAACTATTTCACAGGAAATATGAGAACCAAACAAAATAATTTGTCTCTCGATTATGGTCCAAAACCAATCTGATCTAATTTTTAGGTCGTCACTACCACGATGATTTTTTGGATCTTTCATTGATCCATCATACACAATATGCTACGCAATCTACACATTTAAGGAAATAGCATGTCAGCTGAACCTTGGTTTGAGGTGCTCTGTTGGGGATCGACAGCGAGTTTATTTCTGGTTAGACGAGTGACTCCCTGGCGAGCAGGCCCTTATCTTGTGCATAACTGCTTCTGCGCCGTATGATCACCTTCTTTGTCAGGTATGTGATTACTGGGTGCACGGTGAATGGTTGGAAGTGGGACCTTCTAGACGGGTTGTTACCAAATGAGGTTAGATCCAAGATGCTTGCAGTGGTTGTGGATCACCCAGGACTAACCCCCGACTCCTTTTCTTGGCGTTACTCGAGCTCCGGGAATTCACCACCAAGTCTGTCTATCTTACGCTAGTGGATAACTCGCGAATGCCCCTGGCCTCCCCCAACTTTTGGGAGAGCATTTGGAAACTGAGAGTCCCCGAGAAGCTGCGCACCTTTCTCTGGACTTGTCTCAAAGGTAGAGTCATGACCAATAAAGAGAGACACCGATGCAAGTTTGGCCCCGACCCGTACTGCCCCCATTGCAGGGACCGACAAGAGACCATTTTACACCTCTTGAGAGACTGCCCGAAAGCAAAACCGATCTGGTATGCCTTACTCCCCGAGGAGGGGCGTTGTACCTTTTTCGCCCTGGACATACAATCATGGATACACCAGAACCTCAAGTGTGCGATGGTGGTTGGGCCTACTGCCCCATGGAACACCCTATTCACGAGTGCTTGTTGGTGGCTTTGGAGATGGAGGAACAACCTAATTTTTGATAGAGAAGAAACACCTCCAGACAAAGTTGCCTTTATCAGATCTCAGGCAGCTGCTTTTGAAACAGCCTGGGAGAATGGAATGTCTAAAGATGCACCTCAGAACTACTGTGCTGGCGGCCGAGACATGTGGATTTGCCCCGTGGCTGGAGCCTTCAAGCTTAACACCAATGGTTGCTCAAAATGCAACCCTGGCAAGGTAGGTTGCGGGGGTGTGTTGAGGGATGCCACTGGTAATTGGTGCATGGGCTTTGCCCAAAACTCGGGCCATTGTGATGCCTTAAGTGCTGAAATCTGGGGACTTTGGAAAGGACTCCAATTAATCGAAGCAGGCAACTTCAGGCCAGTTGAGGTGGATACTGATTCGAGGACAGCTGTCAAACACCTAACCGAGAGGGTAGTGTGTGGCAACCCGCTAACCGTACTCGTGAGTAAATACAGGGACCTCGTCCACCGTCATGGGCAAATCAAGGTCAACTATTACAGTCGGGATGGTAATAGAGTAGCTGATTGGCTTGCTAATTTTGCCCTCGGCATTCCCAGTGGTCTATATGTACTTGAGAACCCTCCAGATGGCTGCATCTCTCTTTTAAAAGAAGACAGCCCTGTCGTTTCCATGTAATAGTCTAGTTCTTTTTTAATGAAAGGGTGCAATACGCCCACCATTCCATCCAAAAAAATCTACAAATTTGAGAATAACTATAAATTACTTTTAAGAAAAAATAAAAGATATTACGGCCTAGAAATAAAAATTGGATAAATAAAATATGAATTACAAAATTAATTAATTAAACTAGCATCAACAAATTTTGGAATTACGGTTCTTCAAAATCTTTACGGTTCTTTATGATAAGAACCGATCCATAACTCAGAACTATTTCACAACTGATCCAAACTCGATTTTTTTTTGTTCTAATTTAGAACTAGATTTATGGTATTGTTTGAATTCGTTCCCCAGTTTGGGGTTTTTTCTCACTCCTAGGTAGATCTAGTTGACAAATATATGCGAGCTATGCCATAAAAATAGAACATTTTCCGATTCAGGTAGCGTCGACACGTAAAAAAATTATTTGTGCACGTTCACATTTTTTTGCTAATCCATACATGTAAAAACCCACCCCAAACACTTTTTTTTGCCTCTCTCTCTCTCTCTCTAAGAACACCCATCTTCTCTCTAATCTCCCTTTCTTCTTCCTCCTGCATGCACAACAATCCATCCCTCCCTTCTAATTCTTTGTTTCCACCCAATGGATTCATCAACATCCCCTTATCCGGCTCTGGCTGCATTTCTTTTAGAGACTCAACAACTCAAAGAGGGGCCCTCGCTGCCAGCCCCTTCCTCGGATGTCATTGGTCCCTCCCCCCACCCGATCTAGTACTAATTCGAAAGATCATTTCTCAACGTCAACTCAGGCAGTTCGCACTCAGAGTGAGCATTTCTAAGTCTTGGAACATTGCGCCGGGTGAGCTATTCGTGGTAGAGCTCTCTCAGAATGTTTACTCTCTAACTTTTATGAATCAGGATGATAAGAAGAGGACTCTTGAGAATGCTCCATGGTCTGTATCGGACTAACACCTGGTGCTAAAGGATTGGGCTTCAAGAGAGTCGTGGACTCAAGTTGACTTTTTGTTAACGCAGTTCTTCGTCAAAGTGCATGGTCTCCCTCAGATGCTAATCTCTAGAAAAATTGGTGATCTTGTGGGTTCCCATTTCCACAAGCTCACATTTATTGATGATTCTGATCTTACCTCGCAGGGGAGTGTGGGGTTTCTCCGGTCAAGGGTCCAGGTTCTTGTCTCTGCCCCTTTGCCTACGGGGTTTGTGTTATCTCAGGAGTTCGGAGGTCCCTAATGTAAAATTACTTTTAAATACGAATGCCTGCCTGAGATCTGTTCTTTTTGAAGGTCCAAAGGGCATTCGATTCATTCCTGCTAGGTGGAAGCTAGCAAACTTTCCTTTGTTCGTGATCTCAACCTTGAGGTCCTCCCTTACGGGGACTGGATGAAGGCAGCCTCTATTTTTTCTGGCCGTGGCCCTTGGGGCAATTCGGGTTTCTACCGTACTCCGGGTAGACGAGTTTTGGACTCTAGCCACCAGAATCCCTATAATCCGGCTAGCAATCTTCCAAATCTTAATGTGCAATCTCCTTTTTTGACGGGGTCTGGTAGCTCTGTTTCAACGGGGAAATCAGGTTTAATGGCATCCATTGGAGAGTTTACTGATATTATCTCCAGTCTCATCTCTCTGGCCCCAGTAGATACGCAAAATCTGATGATTGCTCGACTGACCCAAAAAAAGTCATCCCTAATTCTGCCACCCTCTCTCTCTTCGAGGATTGAGACCACGCCAGTTCTGATTGCGTCAAATTTATTGAAGAAGCTCTCTCTCTCTCTCTCTCTCTCTCTCTCTTTCTCTCTGTGGAAGGTACCTAGCCTTCCCCTTTATTCAATGTTGATTCGACTAATTAAGCTAGTTCCCATCTGTCCCCTATTTCAGAAGTTAGGCTAGCCCCATCTCTAGGGCCTCGGGGGTCCTGATGGATGGCGGGCTTGATTTATTTGGGCCTCAGGGGAAGCTTCCGGAGTTGGGCCTGGGTCTAAAACTTAAATTAAAAGGCCATTATGCTTCTGATGGGCCGTCATTGCCCCCTCCCTCTTTGGGACTTCCTTTTAAAAAGAGGGGGGTGGAGTCTGTATTGCTGATGGACCGAGTAAGGCCCGCTCCTTGGGTCTCACTTCAACTACTTCTTTAAGCTCTATTTTAGATCTCCCTTCTCTGATCCCCAAAACTATTATTGGGGTTGTCAGTCCGCATATTTCTGAAGACTCTGACCCCACCCTGCAATCCATGAAGAAAGCCCCTGCGGTCCCTGTTCGTGGTCGCAGTCATTAAAAATTCTCTTCCAAGAACCGTGCTGCCCAATCGGTTTAAGTCCTTCCTACTGATCATATCGAAGACTCTTCCTCTGAGAGAGTTGGTGGTGTCGTGCTTGGTGATCTCCCATCAGAATCATTTTCAGGTAGCTCTTTCCCCTCTTTATACCGGGAGGTAGCTCTGCTATCTCCCGAGTACCCATGAATGTCTTATTTTAAAACTGTCAGAGTTTGGGCCAGTTCTCGATAGTTCGTAGTTTAAAAGGCTTGGTTACTCAATTTTCTCTCTCTATTATTTTCTTGATGAAAACTAAACAACGTAGGGGGAAGGTTGATAAAATTAGATGTAATTGTAAGTTTTCTAATGCCTTCCATGTTGATCCTTGTGGCCTCTCCGGGGGGTTTTCTTTATGGTGGAATGATGATGTACATATTGTTATTCTGAATTGGAACTCTAGTTTCATTGATACTTTGTGCACGGAAGTTGGTACTGGCAACTCTTGGTACTCTACTTTCTTGTATGGGGAATCTGACTCTTCTAAGAAGCGTCGATTTTGAGAATTTGATGAGTTCCCTAGGATCAACTATCCGGATCCTTGGCTAGTCATTGGCGATCTCAATCTGGTTGCCACTCAGAGAGAACGCCTGGGTGGTAACCCTCCTGACCCTTAGAAGATGAATTTGCTTAATAATTTTATCTTTGATGGTAATCTTGTTGACCTAGGATTTAAGGGCAACCCGTATACCTAGTCCAATCTTCAATTTAGAGTTAGGAACATCCTTCAGCGCCTGGATAGGGCCTTAAGCAATGTTTGTTGGAATTCTCTCTTTCCTGCTACTCAGGTGATCCACAGGATCATCTCCCCATCTGACCATTGCCCCCTGATTGTTCAATTTTAAAACTCCTCTAATCTGAAACCCCCTTTTAGATTTGAGGAGTTCTGGATTAAGGAAGTAGGCTGCTATGATGTTATTGATCATGCCTGGAATGGTCCTTCTTTGGGCCGACCTTCCGCTATTTTCAGGAGGAAAGTCTCTTGGTGCACTTCTGATTTGACTCTTTGGAGCCTGAACAAAAGTAAAAACCACAGGAAGAAAATTGCTTCTCTCTCTCTTTAATTAGAACGAGCCCAACTGATTGACCATGCAAATCTTTGTAAAGGACTGGAAGTTTCACTTAAAAAAGAACTTGATTCCCTTCTTTAAAAGGAGGAGATTTTTTTGGCCCAACGCTCTCGAGTTAATTGGCTGCAGTGGGATGACCAGAACATAAAGTTTTTTCATACCTCCTCTTCTAATCGAAGATGGTTAAATCAGATTGTTAAGCTACTTGACACTTTACGAAGTTATTCCAGGAAGCCCCAATTTCTGACCCAACTGCAATTCTCAATTGCATCTCCCGCCTAATTTCTGCTGAGATGGGCTCAAATCTTTTACGCACACTTCTTGATGATGAGATTAAGGCTGTTGCTTTTGAAATGGGGGTAGAAAAGCCCCGGGCCCTGATGGCTACTTTGGACTTTTCTACCATCAATATTGGGATATTGTGGGTCACGACCTTATTGCTCTTGTGAAGAAAATGTTTGAGTCCTCTTGTGTTCCAGAGTAAGAACTGATTCATGTCAAGCATCTGTTTCTCTAAATGGGAATCTGAGGCCAACATTGTCCACTTTTTTGGCATTCTTGGTATGAGGGTTATGTCTCCCTTGGAGAAATATCTTGGGATGTCTTTCTTTTGGGGCGGATCTAAGAAGGATGCCCTAAACTTTCTCCTTGACAGGATCTACAAGAAGGCTTCTAGTTGGAAACAAAAACTCCTCTCATTGGCAGGGAGGGAGATTATGATCAAAGCTATTTTGACGGCTATTCCTTGTTACTCAATGTAATGCCTTCTTCTTCCCAGTACCTTCTGCTCTAAACTAGACAGCATCATTGCACAGTTCTGGTAGTCCGGGGACCCGAATTCTAGAAAAATTCACTAGTTGGTTTGGAACAAGCTCACTTCCTCTAAAAAATTTGGTGGTTCAGAATCAGGCTAGCTCTAGTGGGGATTCTTTCGAACCTGGAATCTGGTCTAAGATCTGAAAGATCAAAGTCCTGCCGAAGATTAGACTTTTGTAACAAACCTAATCAAAGATTAAGGTTCAAGAAAGTGTTAATTTGGGGAAAGAATTGAGAAAAGATATCGAGAGAGAGAAGATAGAGTTTTAGGGAGAAAATATATCTGATTTATTGTCAAAAAGGTCAAGAGTACATCCACACTTCCTGTACTTCTTTCTCTTTATACCCCTGAGAGGCGGCTTATAAAGCCTTATTAAAATTTAATACCTGAACTTCTCTTAATTCTCAATTCAGTCCCTTTCTATATTACAACTCCCTCCCTTCAAGCAACCTTGTCCTCAAGGTTTAAAGAATAACAAAATCAAGACGATGGACCCGCCTATGCATCATAACTTTCCATTGATCTTCAGCCGAATCCAGAGTGCATCCAATAATCAAGGCAAGTGTTATGTCCCTCTCACCCTTTAGATCAAACCATTTTACTGCCTTATTAGGCCACTTGTCATCCCAATCAGTAGGAATATAGGACTGCAGCAGTTGATCAGGAGCTGTAACTGCATAAAATTACAGTACTGCTGGTGCATGAAAATTCAGACACTTGTCTGCTGAACTAGTTGATGAATTTGCAAGAACAAAATTCAGACACTTGTCAGCTGAACCAGTTGATGAATTTGCAAGAACTTGCAACCCTACATAAGATTCTTTCAGTAGCTGCTGCCACCCAAGAGGGAAGGAAGATTCTACAACAAGTATGAATAGCTTTGTCCTTTGATCCTGCAGCAAAAAGGCAAGTGATAAATCTAGTTTTTGCAAAGATGCAACAGATGAAGAACCTGTAAAAAGTTGCAGATCTTCAAAAATTGCAATTGTTGCATTCTTCTTCAATTCAACAGAAGCTGCTATTGTTAGAATGACGTGCAATGTTGCTGCCTTAAGTTGCTGGATTGTTGCTGCGACTTTACACTGCAGATCAAGAGAAAGTTACAATCTATTTAAACCAGCAGCTGCAGAGCTTGATAAACCAAAACAAGTCGTCCAATCAACATCTTCAATCTGTCCTAAGAGTTTCTTTCCCATAGACTCCTGAAGTTGTTCACACTTAATGAAGAAACAGTCTGCAGAAGTTGAATCTGCAGAACCTGTCTTCGTTAGTTGAAGCTGATGAACATCAGACTCATCCATGCCTTGCAATATAGTTGACTTGCCATCTTTTTTCAATATAGCTTGCATTTTTCAAAAGTCAAATTCAACTGAAGTTCTGAGTTTCTCTCCTTTCATACAATATGTACCCAACACCATGTCATATCCTCCTAACATCAAAATTCTCATATCTCTACTAAACTTTTTACCTCCCATTTCCCATTGAAACCTTTTACATTGCTCTGTGCTTGTCATCTTTTCACCATTTGCAACTGTTACAACTACGGAGGGAATATATTCAGACTTTAAAGAAAGGGATTGCACTATATTATCATCAACAAAACTGAAAGTGCTGCCAGAATCTAACAATACCAAGAGTGGCGTGTTCTGACTTTTGCCCTTAATCTTTAGGGTTCCACTCTGACAACTGTTGTCAACCTCAACAGCTTGAAGAGAAAGGATTGCAGCTCCTTGATTCTTTCCAATGTCATTGAGACCTTCATCTTCTCCTTCCAATTCAGTTAACTCATCCCAAGATATTGAGTTCAGAGTTGGCTTTCTCTTAGAAGCACACACGTGACCAGAAAACTACTTTTCTCCACAAGTATAACAATTGGGATCCTTCTTCACTGATTTTTCATTATTACTTCCCACACTATTGCTACCTCCATAATTGCTGTTACTATAAGAGTGGGTGTTGCTCTTGCTTGTAGCATTATTTCTATCCGTATTGTAAGTATTACCTCCTCCAAACCCTCTAGAGTACTGCCCACGTTTGAATATAGCTGATATTGCTGATTCATTCAGTCTTGCCGATCTAATTACTTCAGCTAGTGTTGTTGGCCTGACAGTTGCTACCATCGCCTGGATATCCTCTTCTAACCCAGCTAGAAAACAAGAAGTAAAGTATTTCTCTGGTAGTTTTTTATTCTCCAGCAACATCAAACCTTTAAGTTCCTCAAATCTGTTCATATATTCTTCCACACTTCCAGTCTGTCTCCAATGTGTAAATTCCTTAACCATTACATCATAACCTCTATCACCAAAATGCAAGTACAATGCTTCCACAAATTCTTCCCAACTCGCAGTTCGGTGATCCAAAATCCAGGAAAGAAACCAAATATCAGCCTTTTCGTCCAGGTAAATGGTACTAACATCAATTTTTCTCTCATCAGAAACACGATTAACCCTAAAATACTTCTCGCATCTACGTACCCAAGTCCTAGGATTAATTCCAGAAAAGAATGGAATGTCGATTTTAGGGTTTCCAGGTATTACCTGAGGGTGGTTTTCTCGGCGCTCCAACATACGGCATCGCTGATTCACCTCTTGGATACCCTCGGATCTCTATAGATGAACTGATGGTTCAGGGTCCTCATCATCGTACGAATTGGTGTCCTCGAACCCTTTGTTCCGTTGAGGAAACTCCATACCCAATCTCGAATTTGACCTGACCAGATTTTGGGAAAACCCCGCCGGAGTAGGGGCCGGGGTCGGAAGTAAGGGAGAACATCTTACATCTTCCGCCAATTTTCCCACCATAGCCGCCAAGGTCTTTAGTTGTTCTCTAACTTCGCAATTAGAGTTCTCCAGTGAAACAAATCGTTCCTTAGTCTCGTTTTCTCGTCGAGCACTTTCTTCCTCCATGCTCAGCAATTTCTGTTCCACGTCCTTGATTTGTCCTTCCATGCTTTTCGATTGCGTCATTTGCTAGAATTTCTGAGGAATATCTAGCTCTGATACTATGTAACAAACCTAATCAAAGATTAGGGTTCAAGAAAGTGTTAATTTGGGGAAAGAATTGAGAAAAGATATCGAGAGAGAGAAGATAGAGTTTTAGGGAGAAAATATATTTGATTTATTTTCAAAAAGGTCAAGAGTACATCCACACTTCCTGTACTTCTCTTTATACCCCTGAGAGGCGACTTATAAAGCCTTATTACAATTTGATACATGAACTTCTCTTAATTCTCAATTCAGTCCCTTTGTACATTATAACTTCTTGTTTGGAGACCCGCTAAAAATGCCCTGCCTTGAATTTGTTTAGCAGACATCTGCACAGGGATGACTTATGCCATGTGTTTTTTTCTGCTCCTAAATCTGTCATGCACTTATTGTTTGAGTGCTCTCATGCGAGAGCAACATGGTTCGCTTGCTCCCTCGGATGTCAGGTGCCTCTTGATGGCTGTCAAAGTTTCTGAATGTGGCTTGGCAATCTTTTTGAATTGCCAAGCACTATGATACTGCTTATCTGGTGTCTCTTGCTTTATTCACTTGCTGGCATATTTGGGGGACTAGGAACAAGTTCTTATTTGAAGGCGTAAAGATTGGTCATTTGACTATTGCCTCTCTTGCTTCTAAGTGCTACAACAAATTCTTGCAGGTACTCGCCCCCTCCACTGATGTTGTTCGACCTCCTTCTTCATGGTGGCCCCTTTAGCAGGTGATGTGAAGCTTAATTGTGATGCTTCGTGGATGGACTCCCATTCTCGAACTGGTATTGCCTGCATCGCAAGAGATTCTCAAGGCCTCCTCTTAAGAGGTAATTCATAACTTTTGTTCGCTTCGTTCCCTCTTGAAGCGGAACTCCTCTCCATTTAGTCAGCCATTTCTCTTGTCTCGAGTCACTTCCAGACCTTGCCTTCTGTTATTGAGACAGATTGTTGGATTGCTTTCCTTTTCCTCACCCATCCAGACCCGGTCATTGCTTGGGATGTTGAACTTCTTGTAATAGTGCTCAGACATTCTCTTGCTCTTTTGCCGTTATGTTCAATTTCATGTATCCCTAGGACTATTAACCGGGTTGTCGATTGGCTTAGCCGCCAGTGTAGGCTTTTGGCTCTTGATCTAGATTGGGCTACTAGCCATCCCACCGATCTTGACGCCCTTTTGTACACAGATTTTCCTATTTGAATATATGTTCTTCGTCCTTCCTCTAAAAAACATTTTTTTCTAGTATCTTCACGGATATTCCTTCATTAAAATCCCCAAGAGACTGTACACAATGCTTACACGTTATTATATAGAGCAAATTACCCTTAGGTCTCTAGAGTTTACTTAAATTACTGTTTTAGTCACAGCTGTTCCAAAATAGAAACTTTGGTCCCCCTAGTTTGTTTAAATATCACTTTCGAGTCTCTTGCTGATGTCATATTTTTGTTTTGTCATAAAAATGACTATTATGCCCTTATATTTAAACAAAAAATAGCTCCGACGAGATAAACATTCTCCGTTCATCTTCTCCGACGAGACTAACACAGGAACCAACTTCAACACCCAAATCACCATTCAAATCCTTAAAAAATGGTAGCTAGGAGGGAGGCCCTTGAACCCGTCCTTATCCCAATAGTCGAGGCTCAATTTTTGCCTAATTTTTCACAAGAATGGGATGAAACCGGGATCTATGGACTTCGTGTCAGTCTCAGATCTGGCTAACAGGGAGGCCCTCAAACTCATCCTCGTCCCAAGGAGGCCCTCGAACTTGTCATTGTCTCAAATAGAGTTTGATCAAACACTAGATTTATGGGTTACGAGTTTCTGGGTTTCACTCATTGCCTCTTTAATCGAACATTAGGTTTTTGGGTTTCGTGGACCTTGGAGACCTGGATCGAGTTCTCCGTCGGGCTACAGTTTAGGGAGTTATTCTGGGTCTTCTCGCTGAGGTCGAAGACAAGAGAAGATAGGGGCTGCAGTTCACGTTGGGCTCGCCGGCGACGAGAAGCAAGATTCAGATGGCGACCGGAGAAGATTGGTGCTGGCAGCTGAACGGAGGAGGGCAAGGAGAAGATCGGTAGTGCAGAAGATGTCTTCGTCGGGGACCGATGTGTTTTCCGGTCAGTGTGTTCCGGTGTGTTTTTCGGAGAAGAAATGTGTTTTTTTGTTGTTGAAGGGTATAAGTGTTATTTTCAAAATAAATTGAATGATGACGTCAGCGAGGGGCCTGAGAGTACAATAAAAGCAAACTAGGAGGACCAAAGTTTTAATTTTGAAACAGCAAGGACTAAAACAATGATTTAAGCAAATACCTGGGACCTGAGAATAATTTACTCTATTATATATTAAATGCTCAAGCTTACCCCGGAATTACACGCGCTATAAAACTAAATATAATATCAGATGTAGGACAAAAGTTCAAGTAATTAGCAACTAAATAAAAAATGTTGTCAAATACATTTTGTCCATGTAATGAAATATTATGACTAAAATACTCGTTCAAACATATTACATAATTGAAAACTCCAAAAGTATTTGAAACATAAAAAAGTAATTTTAAAAATCTTCCCACTCTTTTCATGTTTCCAAGGTTCTTAAAAACGACCCGGAGGTCGACCCGGGATTTCTCCCGTCCTCCGGGTCGACCGGTCCGACCGGTCAGAACGCCGATCAGACTGAATTTTTAAAGGGTTAAAATAGGTATTGAGGTTAAAAAATTAAAAGGAATGGATGGGGTAAGTATTTACTGTAGTGTGGCGTGAGAGATTGGAAAAGTAAAGGCAATTTCAACTTCCAAGAAAAAAAACTTCAAGAAAAATTCAACTTCCAAGAAATAGTCATGATTTTTGTACTTCCAAGTCTGACCCACTCTCCATCTCCCTCTCTTTGTCGGCCTTAGCATTTAATTTAGATGGGTTTATTTTTTTAAAAAAAAATTGGGAAAAACCTAACGAACCGGAAAAATCCGGGTCAAAAACCTGGTCGAATCGCCCGGTCTGACCGAATTTTGTCCGGTTCGTTAGGTAGGCGAGTTTTAGGTTATAACCGGAACGCTTTCCACACCGATTTGGTCGGACCGCATTTTTTAAAACCTTGCATGTTTCTAAATAGACCCAATTGCATTTAAACATAAACAGAAAAAAAATCAGAAACAAAAAAAGGAGGAGTAATTGTTGCCACCCTTTCCTCTCAGGACCAGATTTGGTAAAGAAAGCGAACAATTTTATCATAAGCGAACGAACCATTTTATCATACCTGAACGAATCATTTTATCCGTTTACCATTTTATCATAATTGGGCGAACCATTTTATCCAACTTTTTTTATCTCGGTCGCGGTTTCGATTTTTTCGGGACGGTTCCGTAAAACTATTATATCATAATTGGACGAACCATTTTATCTCTCAGAATGGTCCTGGAGTGTTTTACACATCCACGACCGAATCCACTCCTTTTCATTTCTCTCCAATTTGGTTTAAAAAAAATCAGAAACAGTATTAAAAAAAATGAGTAACAACCAAAACAGAAAAATGTAATTTTTGACCACCACCTTCCTCTATCACATCACATGGTCTCTTTCTTCTCTTCTTCCTCCTATCTTCTTTTCTCTTTCTTTTCCTATAATAAACCCCACACCTATTTATCCTTTTCAACGCGTTAATAAAGGAAACTAAGAAAAACAAGAGAAGGAAAATAAAGGAAATTATCATATTTTTTATTTATCATTATTATGGGTGGCTGTTTCTCGACCATCAAAGTCAGCGGCTCCAACAGCACGACATCGGCCGGAGGCGGCCGGCGGAGAGATCCGGCGATCCAGGAGCGGAAAGGAAAAATGGTTCAGAAGGCGGAGGGCGGGAAGGCGGCCCACCACCGGGCTCGGAGCTCGAAGAGGCAGAGCGGGGTGATCCCGTGCGGGAAGCGCACGGACTTCGGGTACGCCAAGGATTTCGACGGCAGGTACACCATCGGGAAGCTGCTCGGCCACGGGCAGTTCGGGTACACCTACGTTGCCACCGACAAGGCCACCGGCGACCGGGTCGCCGTCAAGAAGATTGATAAGAACAAGGTGTGCAAGGGACCCTTTTGCGTTTGTTCCTAAAGTTGGAGTCTTTTTGGTATTTGGGTCAAAATTAGCTGATCTGGTTTAGTTCGTTAGTGATCATTAGACATGGAGGGTTTTGGTTGATGCGAATCCTAGCAGCGTGCCAATTGGACCAGCCACGAGAGCAAGCGGGTTTCACGTCAGTGATGGTGAGGTGGAATTCCCTGAAAGTTTTGTAGAAACCTTTAACTTTTGGCAATTAGATACATTGAGTGGGGGAGGGGAGGGGTATAGGCCAGATAGAAGAGGATGACCTTTTGGTCTGTTGTTGGTAATAGTGATCCTTGGGCGCATGAAGATCGTTGAGGATTGATTAGCTCCCGTTTGGCTGTGTTTTGTGGCAGCTTGATTTCTAGTGTGTAAACAAAGATGCCACAGCGAGTTTATAGCTCTACCGGGATGACCGCTTGTTATGTTTTTTTGATTGATCGTCCCTTTTGGTCGCAGATGATTCTTCCCATTGCTGTTGAGGATGTCAAGCGAGAGGTCAAGATATTGCGGGAACTTACAGGCCATGAGAACGTAGTTCAATTTTATGATGCGTTCGAGGATGAGAGTTATGTATGTATAGTCATGGAGTAAGTTTCATAACTTCATCTCCTTGCTACTACTGTCCATTATTAGCTCATTTCTTTATTTCCCATGTTTCAATTTTCAACCTCATCCGGTATCGATTTAATGACACTCTCGATTGATCGACTTGTGAGTTTTGATCTCCTTGTTCCCATATATAAATCTTCTCATATTCATTTTGCTGTGTCAGGTTGTGTGAAGGTGGTGAATTGCTGGACAGGATACTAGCAAGGTAAGTTATCCTTGCGTCAGAAATATTCTGTATCTTTCGTTTTATTGAAATCAGAATGGTGGCTCGACTGAAGTCATCTAATCAAGTTTTTTTCCTGACTCTCCTCTCTTTTCATAATAGGAAGGCCAGTCGTTACTCGGAGAAAGATGCAGCGGGCATTGTAAGACAGATGCTCAAAGTAGCGGCTGAGTGCCACCTCCATGGGCTGGTACACAGGGACATGAAACCAGAGGTATGATCATTTTTATCAGAATTTTGCGCTCTTGATTGTTGACCTTTCATTCTTAACTGGAATTAAACCGGGGACGAATTTCACGAAGTTCAATTCTTCTTGGCTGCAGAATTTTCTTTTCAAGTCAACAAAGGAAGACTCATCTCTGAAGGCCACAGATTTTGGTTTGTCAGACTTCATAAAGCCAGGTAATCTTGCATAATCCTTCAACAGGGTAAATAAAATAATTGACCTGTTTGATTTAGACAATTGTACTTGAGGTTTTCAAAATGTCCTCGGTTATCTTATCAGTTTAGAAAGTCTAAAGCTTGTTGCGTTGCTCAACTGATTGTAGGGAAGAAGTTCCAAGACATAGTTGGTAGTGCCTACTATGTAGCACCAGAAGTATTAAAACGCAAGTCTGGTCCTGAATCTGATGTTTGGAGCATTGGTGTCATCACTTACATTTTGCTATGCGGGAGGCGCCCGTTCTGGGAGAAGACTGAGGATGGTATATTTAAGGAGGTGCTATTACAATCTTAATTTTGGGTGCTGCCTTTACTCTCACATTCTGTCTAGCTAATCCGAGAATGACAGCCTCAGATTTTTTCCGCAAACATCTACAGGTTCTGAGAAACAAGCCAGATTTTCGTCGTAAACCATGGCCAACTATCAGCAGCAGTGCCAGAGATTTTGTTAAGAAGTTATTGGTGAAGGATCCTCGGGCAAGACTAACTGCTTCTCAGGCCCTGTGTATGCTTCCTTGCCAGTTTGGAGATTGACATATATCGTAATTATTATTCAGATAGAATTTTTTCCAGGCTGCTATTAGGTTAACTAGTGGGTAATTTGTCCCCTTTTTCTCTGAAGTTCTTATTAGATTTTTACTCATTTCCAGCACATCCATGGGTCAGAGAAGGGGGAAATGCATCTGAAATCCCAATTGACATCTCCGTCCTGAAGAATATGCGACAGTTTGTGAAGTACAGTCAATTGAAGCAGTTTGCTCTGCGGGTAGGCATCTCTTCTTTCATTCTTAAGGGCATAAACAATACATCGTATTGCGACTCAGTCAAAACATTCTACCACGGGGAACTGTGTCTGAATGATCTTTATGTGTGTTGCAGGCATTGGCTAGCACACTTGACGATGAGGAGATATCTGACCTCAGGGATCAATTTGACGCTATTGATGTGGATAAAAATGGTTCCATTAGTCTAGAAGAAATGAGACAGGTCCCTTCCGTTGTTTAAACCCTCAATTTCATGACACGAGTCCATCTTTCGTTTGACATCTTTTCCTGATGTCCTGCTATCCTCTTCTTATGCTACAATGGTCTCCATGCAGGCACTTGCAAAGGATCTTCCTTGGAAGTTGAAAGACTCGCGAGTCCTAGAGATTCTGCAAGCGGTAAGAAGATTCCTCTTAAGGAAATCAATTTCCATTTAAAATAGTAGATGAAGTTGTTCTCTCCTCCTTTGTTAAATTTATGTCACAATGTGTGGATGTAGACAGCACATGGTTCAATAATCATAATGTTTGTGTTATCTCTGAGAGAGAGAACATATACCGGTCCCGGATTGTAGTTTCACTGGACCCGAAATTGTCCCGTATGTTGCCCTGAGATTAACTGGCATTTTTTATGTTTGATACAGATCGATAGCAACACCGATGGGCTAGTAGATTTCACCGAGTTTGTTGCGGCAGCTCTCCATGTCCATCAGTTAGAGGAACACAATTCTGAGAAATGGCATGAGCGATCACAGGCTGCATTTGAGAAATTTGACATAGATAGAGACGGTTACATCACGCCTGACGAACTTAAAATGGTTAGTATGGTTTTCCGGGAAAAAAAATCGATTGTAGTTGGTTATGAATCCTTACTTCCTCCACATCATAGTTGTGGATTTCTGATGTCGAAAAGCCAGCGGAAGGATCTTGCACCGAAAATGTTGCAATTGTTCCCCATTGATGCATGAAGATGAGACCTGCGTATTACTACTAGCAATAGCAAGTTGCTTCTAATATTGAATGTGGGTGGGTTCAGTGCAATTGCTCGAAGTTAACCTTTCTTTTTCTACTCTTACTAGCACACGGGCTTAAAAGGTTCCATTGAGCCGCTTCTAGAGGAGGCCGACATCGACAAAGATGGCAAAATAAGCCTTTCGGAATTCAGGAAGCTTCTACGAACTGCTAGCATCAGCTCAAGGAACGTGCCGAGCCCAAGGGCCCTTCGGAATTCTCAAAAGATGTCGTCGTAGGACACCGTCGAAGATTTGAAGGACAAGCCAAGGTTTCCGGGCTGGACCTCAGTTGGAGAAACTCTCGCACTCACCATCGCTCGCTTGTGATTCCAGGATCCTCTTTCACAAGGCTGAAGATTTTGTGAGTAGTATTCTTCGCCGATTCGGAAGAGGACAACCATAGTTATGTGGCAGTGGAGAGAGGCGTCGATCAAGGGGGAGCTAGGAAATCGGATCGACGATTTTGCTCCAAGACAGGAGGTGGCTTTGTGTGTTGTAGTTATATTGTTGTACATTGTCCCTAGGGTGCATTGCCTGTGCCTCACAAAGTGTAAAACCTAATAAACTATCAATTGAAATCGAAGTCCTAGTAGTAGTCTTTACCACTTTCAGTTCCCGGCTTGGCTCTAAGCTCTCGACCCTTGTGTTCCCTGCTCTCGAATGCTGGTGCATCAGTTTATTCCGCACGTTCCTGGTCACTAAATAGAAAATATATTAATTTTCCACCAAAAAATAGAAAAGATATCAATCCAACCAACCCCATTCAGATGGGAGAAAAAAACAAAAGGAAAGGAGAGGAACAATTTCTCATTGCTCCTAAGAAGTGACTATGAATCTATGATTAGAGAACCATAAATAACGGGCAAGTGATGAGCAGTTAAAGTGAGATTACAACAAACAGCAGCTGACAACAGTTCATAATCGAGAACTTCTGCACTAGTAACCTTTGCACAGGTAATTTACGTGGCGTGAGTGAATTCGCAGTGCCTACCAAGCAGTTCTAGATCAGGGTCGCATCTGAGCTGGCCACAAGGCCATTCCTGGGTTGCAAACCGTGAGGACCCACTTGCATCATTGTGCATATTAACATGAACAGGCTAGCCTCAATTATAGATCTGCTAGGGACGCAAGGTCTTTGCCTGGCAGATAACAATCTTAGTTCTTAGACTTTGGTAGGTCTCCTACGCTGTTAGAGGAGCTATCCTGAATGCCTAGTGATGAAGAATATTGGGTCGAGGTGCTTCCATTAGTAATGTTCTTTTCCTTCTTCTGCGACTGCTTGCCTTTCTTCTCTCCTTTGGGCACATCCTGCGGACAAGCATATACCGGTCATCTTAATCCCGGAAATGAGTGAATGATTGATGCAGGTTATAGCTGCTAACTGTGAATCCATATCTTACCTGCTGGCCCGATGATCCAGGCATTTTCAACTCAAGGTCAGTGGCAACGTCATCAGAGTCGTCACATCGGTCAAGATTGTTGCCTTTTAAACGAACTGTCGTCTTAGTCTTGGACTCTTGTTTGCTGGAATGGGAATTAGAGGCGTGCTGAGATAGTTGTGGTTCATTCGGAGGATTGGGAGGAGTTGAGTAAGGTATAAAGGTTGAACATGGACTAGGAATAGCACCAGGATTCTGGTTGCCAAAAAATGGAAAAGGCTGCATCGATGGATGCATGGGGATTGAGCCTGGAGGAACAGGCAGAGGCACCGGATAAGGATAAGGAGGGGCCATGACAACCGAAGGATCAACAGTTGTCCACGGGAACATAATCCTGAGTCTTTGCTGGTACTGGGCGTTTAAATTATCGATATCAGATTTCAAAGAAGTCTTCTCTTCTCTGAGCTCATTCTTCTCCTGCTTAAGCTGCTCCCCAACAAAGATAAGTTGATGGTGGGGGGGTTCTAACAAACAGACACAAGAATGGCGACATCAAGGATTAGAAACACGAAAGAATAGTCACCTCACGCGATTCTTCTGAGAGAGCTGCACACTCTGCTTTCAGTCTCTGCACTTCGGTTGTAAGATCCTTCAGCACCTGAACCGTGTCCGTCAAAATCGTTGCCTTATCGTTCTTCGGTCGTTCCGGGTCTGCAATCAAACTCGAGATACAGTCAGTAATATACCGAAGAGTAGATACTCGATTCATCGCAATCCATTCGCCCATCAGCTTTCAAAGAAAAACCAAAGTGGTGACGTGACATACCAAGAGTGTGACCCAGATCAAGGAACTGCTCATTGAGCCGGTCCCTTCGCAGCTTCTCGCGGTCCGCCTTCTGAACTTTCTTCCCCGCAACTGGGTCCTTCGCTTCCCCTCCTCCCTGGCTTTGCCTGCACATAAAAAATAAAAAATAAAAAAACCCCCAACAAAAACCCTCGTCACTTCACCAATTGAGGGTCCCTCATCCAAAAAAGCACAAAACTTTCGCCAAAAAAAAAAAGACTAACGAATTAGGCCAACCCAAAAGAATACAATTGGAATGCGCAGAGCAACAGGTGAGGGAAAAAAAGGACATAAAGAGAGAGAGACAAAGAGCGGACCTGGGCTGGTGGTCGGAATTAGGGCGGAGGGTGGCGGGAGAGAAGAAGTCGGCGGACGGCGTCGTATCAGCGTTCCACTGATTCATCATCATCCGCTTCCTCCCCTGCATGCCTGGGAAATTAATTGTTGGATTTTTTTTTTCTTTCTGTAATTAATTTATAATTCCTGTCCAGTGCCGGCGTGTCATCTACCCGACTTGTGTGCTTTCCACAAGCCACCACTTTCCCTCCCCCGCTACTAATTATCAATCCCACCTCGTGTTTTCCTAATTTCCCCCAACCGGTTTTCAGATTCTTTTTTTTTCCAGCATCCCCTTTTCTTTTTATGAAAAACTGCTATTTTGATGGGGATGTGTACATGAATCCAAATTTCTTATTTCTTGTTAATTTTCATTAATTTTTTGAATTATGATAAATATGGGTTTAATCTTTTTTAGCTCCTATTATTAGATCATTGGTCCACTAATTTAAGTGATTGTATACAATGTTTTAAAAGATGTTGTCTCATCGCGACCTAAGGTTCTGAATAGGTCGAATAACTACAAAATATAGAGAATAGTTAGATCGATGGTTAACACAATTGTACCACAAATAATGTTTTTTTTCAGAATGTACAAATAATGATTCACTTATTTGGAGCCGGCAGTCCAAATACAATCGACCATTTTTTGGGAAAAAAATTTATAAAATCTTGTAAGATTAAAAGTTAGTACTCTAAATTATAAATTTTATGACAAAATTAAACAACATTTAGAATTATTTAAATTGTACTACTAAATATAGTTTAAAATAAATATATTTAAAAAAATTACAATCATATCGTAGCTCAGAAACTTATGTGGTCGGATGTGATCTTTAAAAAATGGCAATTTTTTTCCAACAATGCTATTTTTTTCCAACAATGCTATTTTTTTAAGATAAATTACACCATGACAATGTCAGAGTTTGAACCTTGGACTTCTTAAATGTTTATAACTCTTTGTGCCGTTGGACTACAAGCCCTTTGGCAACAATAATATTGTGTTCTAAAAGATTCTAACTTGAGAATTGGTTAATTTAAAATATCGTTTTAGTAGTTGATCTAATTTTTTATTGTTAGCGGAATTAGCTTAATGATATACTTGGAAGCCACGCCTTGACCAACTCGGGAACTGCACTTCCCCGTCGCGCTTCCTTTTTCATGAACTAGTGCAAATATCCCTTTACCTCTTAATCCACTCCCCCCCTCCCCTCTTCCTCTCCAAACCCAATAGCCACCATGGATCCTCCATTCATTTTTGCTCTTATCCCAAACCGAAGGCACCTCCAAAGCCAATCGGCTCCGGCCGCCGACGGTCCAACCGCAAACGAAGAGCTAGCAACAACCACAATCAGCGCCTGCGTCACCGCCGCCGTCTTCTTGCTCTTATCCATCAAGTGGTACCGTCTCTACAACACTCACGGTGGTGACGGTGACCCCTCTCTCAATGACCTTAACGCCGCCCTGCCGGTGGTGGTACTTGGCGGATGTTCCTCCCCTCCGATGGTCGTCGACGAAAGCTGCGCCATCTGCTTGGAGAATTACGAAGACGGGGATTCCATAAGGTTGTTGCCCAAGTGCGAGCACAAGTTCCATAAGGAGTGCATTGATCCGTGGCTCACTTCACGTTCTTCGCTTTGCCCTATTTGTAGGAACCGGGCCGCATAGACAAGGACGTTGCATACTTTTTGAGTTTATAATTCCGATATACAACTGATAATCTAGTTTTGGGTCGAGTAAAAATTTTAAAATATGACAAAACTCATCTGAGTATTTAACATATGTATTTTAAAAATTTTGAACTCAAAACCAAGATTAATCTAAGTGTTTGTTGGTACTAAATCATGGATCATTTGCGGGTCCAAAGTCTGAATTTTGCAACCATACGATTTGATTTTGTTATGATTGAACCTAAATTTGTCGTTTCGATTGTTCTGAGTTTCGAAAAAATTGAAAAAATTAAGAGCAAATTGCCCTCAGGTTCCTGATATTTGCTTAAATCACTATTTTTGTTCCTGCTGTTTCGAAATCGAAACTCCGGTCCCCTAGTTTATTTTTATTGAACTCTAAGCTCCCTCGCTGATGTCATCATTCGATGTTTTATTTTTTTAATCAAGAAAATGACTATTATGCCCTCACAAAAAATAAAAAAAATAGAAACCCTCTAGGTTCATCCCTCCGATCGACACATCTTCTCCGACCGACTCCCCTCCTCTCCGGTGACTTTTTTCGATCAACCCAAAATTGGTCACAATCATTCCAGTAATAATCTAAGAACGCCCAAAGGGATCCCAGAACCCCGAGAATGCCCAATAATCTAATTAGGGTATTAATTAAGAGCTGATGGAGGAAGCGTTTCTCCACCGTCGATCGTGGGGATACATCCGGCGGTTTCACCACTATCGTTCCTGGTCAGAATCCAGCCAGCCGCAGCCCCACCCAACCGGTTCAAACTACGAGAGAGAAGGGGTTCAGCCACGGCTTCATCCTTGAAGCCGTCTCCGTAAAAAATTAAGAATCTAGGCCGATGAAAACCTAGAATCTTGGCCGATGAACACCCAAAATCTTAGCCTCTCTATGAACGCCAGCGATTGCAAGTGTCAGGACAACGTCGAGGTGGCCAAAGAGATGCAACGTCAGGTGGGATTAGACTTTCTTGTTATGGTCGGAGTGTGACCGGAGGTGGTCGGGTTTGCTCGGAGTCATTGAAGGTTGGAGAAAAAGTTTTTTTATTATTTTTTTTATTGTAGGGGCATAATTTTTATTTTTAAAATAAATTGAATGATGACATCAGCGAGGGACCTGAGAGTACGATAAAAGTAAACTAGGGGGACCAGAGTTTCGATATTGAAACAGCAGGAATTAAAATAGTGAATTAAGCAAACACCAGAGACCTGAGGATAATTTGCTCGAAAACTAATTGGTAGTCTACAATATCTATGCATACAAAATCAGAAATTGAAATTGTACTCCAAAGCTTCACCACTTATAAAGCAATCACTACCTAAACCTATTCTCTTTATTACTGCCTATGCCCATGACCATAATGCAACGTACGCAATACGGCTGCTTCAATGTTTGAGTAATTGGCAAGAAATTTAGATTTAGAGGTATTAAGTTTAAGTTCGGTGAATGGAAAAATACTTTTAGGTGAGTCTATAAGGTCTGATATTATTCGAATCTAAACATTTATACCAAAAAAAATAGAACCAAAAAAAGAAAATTGAGAACCGAAGAGAATCATTGGTATAAAAGAAAAGGCAAATGCTCCTTTTTTCCCCATAAATATGTAACAACGTATATGGTTAGAATTGCCTACATCTTCCATATAAGAGAGAGAGACAAGCTGATCACATTCATTGTTACTAGACCTCCACTCACTGTGGACTAAGTTCGTTGGATATCACTTGGCAAGCACCAAATACTAATAATACAGCCAAAATGTGAAAGTTTACTTGCATGAACGTGGAGGTCCCCAACCTTTTCTTTTCTGAATATAATTAATGTCCGTAATTTATGAGTTTCGAACAATGATGGAAATTTATATTTATGAGTTCATGTACCGTGAGTACAAATTATTATATTATATACATAGGAATATAGTAATAAATAATTATTGTAAAAATTTATCACGATTTTACTAACTTCGATTAATCAGTCTAATGAGCGTACATATATCAAGTAATATAAGAAAAAAGTAATGTTAAAAAATCATCATAGCCTAACTAAGTGAACCCATTAACCATATAATACATTAATGAAATATTGATGGTTGGTCACACCGTATTACGATAGTGTGATTCTGTTAGATTTCGTGAAGAAAGATTCCACCATAGTTGGGTTGACTCGAAATTAAATTATGTACAATAAATTCAAAGTGAAACGATAATTTGTTTTTGGGTGATAAAGTGAAAAGATTATTTGAGGTCATGCTTAAACTACAAGGAGGCGTTCGATTTCAACTGGAAGACAATCTCCACGGAGAACCACAGGAATGGAAAAGCCGACGGGGACAACTCATAAAACTTCCACCGGCAGCTAGACATTTAGTTTCCCAACCCCGATCTCTATCAATCGAATTGCGTTGCCTGAAAATATCACTAACCGGATAAGCCTCTCGCTGCCCCCACCACATGCTCATCCATAATATGTAATGGATACATAAATATCACATGATTTATCCTGACTCAAGAACTATTTGTATTAATTAATGAGAGAGTTGTTTTGAATTAACTAATTAGTTTTGAGTTCAAATTCTTGAAAATATAACAATATTTAAATATTTGTTGATAAATCTCAAAGTTTCTATTAGTTCGAACATGAATTAGTCAATTTAGTGGATGTTTTGTACATCATAAAAGAAAACTAGTATCTGCAACTAGTCTCACTTAAATAGTTAGAGATTACTTATACAAGTTAATAAATATAAGTGGTGAGTTGTTATTTTAAAGAGGCTCGAAGTTAAACCTAGACCTGACCACGGTTCGAATTTGGACGAATTCGAATCGAATTTATTCGAATTCAAATTCATCAAAACATTAAACCATATTCAATTCTTCACAAGACGAATCGAATACGAATTATGAATTTTTGAATTCGAATCGAATTATAATCAAATTCGATCGAATTATAATCAAATTATAACCGAATTATAATTGAATTATAACCGAATTTTTCCCTCTCAAATCCCCCCATTTTATTTGAATTTTTTTAACATATATTATTATTATTACTATATGTACATGAATTTGAATCGAATTTAACTCGAATCAAATTTTCGAATTGAATTCGAATTAAATTCGCCGGTTTTGCGAATTATAAATATCTTGAACCGTATTCAATTCGTTTTATGACGAATTCGAATCAAATTTTTTACGAATCGAATTATTGACGAATCGAATCGAATTTTTAACGAATCGAATCGAATCACGAATCAGATTTAATTCATGGCCAGGTCTAGTTAAACCTCACCAATGGAACATACAGTAGTTCGAAACGGGGGCAGATTTGGTGGGGACTGGGCTAGTCCCCACCCATGTGGATTAATTCAAACCAATATCACTACACATGCAAATCAATATCACTTTATATGCAAACCAATATCATTTCATATGTAAACCAACATCTTGCAAACCAATATCACTTCACATGCAAACCAATATCACCCCACATACAAACCAATATCGCTTGATAGGCTATTGACCATTAGATTTAAAGATAATTAAATCTAATGGCCCAAAATGTAGTCCCCACCTAAGGACAAATTTTATTTAGTCCCCACTCAATTCGGTCTCGTTGGGAACAAGATAGTCACAGCAAAAAATAGTTTTAAGTTTTGTTTGTACAAATGAAATTGAAGGCTCACAAATAAATGAGTTCCCGTAGTATCCAGGTAAGGCTGAGTTCCCAAAAATAAAATTGGAGGTAAGGTCGAGTATCTATTATTTACCACAAATGATTAACATGCGAGGATGTTCTTCAAGTTTAATAACAAAAAGGTCATGACTTTGAATCTTTGGAGCGTAACAATTAAATATTTTTCAGAAAAGTTTTGCCGTCTTTCAAAAATTCTACCCAACTCGAATTTAAATTAGTTAGCACAGTAATTGAAATATCGGGTGGTCTAAAACAAAAAATAATATATTTTTTTTACAAAAAATTGAAGAAATGTTTATTAGGATTAAATAATTATTGTATACCAATTAATGGGACCCAGACTTCTTGCTATCTAAAATCTAAACCGACGAATAACGATCCCACTCGGTCCCTATAAATACCCCCGCGACGAAGCTAGAACTTTAAGAAAGAAAGAAAGAAAGCCACTTACCATCCGTCCTTATACTGCACCCGCCCGCACCTGATCAAAGATGGCAAACGCCTTCTCTTCTCCTACTTCGCTCTACGAGGTCCTCAGGATCCCGGTGGGGGCCACCAACCAGGAGATCAAGTCCGCCTACCGCCGCCTGGCCCGCACCTTCCACCCCGACGTCCACCGGAAGGACGGCGGCGGCGACGAGTTCGTCAGGATCAACGCCGCCTACTCCACCCTCGCCGACCCCGAGAAGCGCGCCGTCTACGACCGCACCATGTTAGTCGCGAGGGGGAACCGCCGGCCTCTGACCTCGGTGAACTCCTCCGGCGCCGGGGGGTACGGTTTCCGCCGGCGATGGGAGACCGACCAGTGCTGGTGAAGCAGCGATGGCTCACTCACTGGCCGTTGATCTCGCTGGCTGAGACCATGCCCGGCCCTGTATGTGCAACTGTAAATTAACGCATTAATTAGTACTGTAAAAAATTACTGTGTAAATAATTTCGGAGTATATGTATAAACTACTCATATTTAATCAAATGAATTTATAAGTAAACAAGTTTAGTCGATTATAAATAAACTAGTCATTATGGTGTTGGTACTTTGGACCATGGTTTTGAAAAATATATATATACATTTAATTTTTTATTTTCCTGTCTCGTCAAGTTATTAATTTTTATAACTTGACGAGACAGGAAAACTAATTTTTATAACTCTTACAGATGGAATTATTAATTTTTAGATCTACGACGTCGATTATAAACTAAGCGTCGCGACAAGTCGTGTAAGTTCATAATAAAATTTTGAGGAACTTTTTTTTGGAGATTGAATTTTGAGAAGTTTGTTTCTTTTAATTCTATCAATATTCCGGAGGAATTTGGCCTCAAATGTGAACTCCGTGGTTAGAAAATCGGAAGTTCTCGGAGAAAAAAAAATTGAAAGCATCCCCATCCACGTATATAATTAAGCGAGGATTTCTTAATCAGTTTTAAACGTGAGGCCACTAAATTAATATGTGACTCCAGTGAGTTGACTTTCACCATCACCTATGATCCTATCAATAATCTACCGTTATTACCTGTCCGAGAATATGTAATACATGCAATTTAATCTTCATAGGCTTCCACACAAAAAAAACCTAATATAATTTTTTGAACAACATGGCTAGTCCAAGATAACGCAATTAAATACCGGACTAGATTGGATGTTGCCTCTAATATAATTGGCAGTATCATGTGAACAAAAATATAGTACAACTACTTGCTACATGACATTCTGGCCTAGTTGGAGGTGGAGAGGTTATCCAAGATGCTCGAAGGTTTTGGTGTGTGAGATTTGCTTGAAATATTAGGGTTTGCAACTCCATGGCATCGAAGTTATCGGCATTGTGGTGTGGATTGTGGTTGGCTTGGGATCGGGCGTACCGGTCGGTAATTGTGGAGACAGATTTGCAAGTGACGGTAAAATATCTTATCAAAGGTATTGAGGTAGAGCATCCGCTTTCTTCCATTATGATCAGAATCTCCTTGATCATCAATGACGAGTAGAGGTCCGCCATTATGATCGGGAGGACAATAAAGTAGCACACTGGTTATCTAATTTTGCTCTCTTTAGAGTTGGATTGTCATATTTTTTGTTCACCTCGACGAATTGTATTCCTATGTTACTGCGTGACTCTTTAGTTGTAAGAATATTTCGTTCTGTTCTATGTTACTACTCTCAACATTGTGTAATATTACTCACAATATGATACTAATACTCGTAAACATAGTGTAATACTACTAGCAAACATGTTATTACAACTGATAACATAATGTATCACAACTTGATAACATGAAATCATTAATATTTATATAATATCGTATGTTTAAAAATGTTCATATGTATTATCTAATATTACGAATTTATCTTTTATACATATACTGAAGGTCCATATCGGAAAAACTGCTCAAAATAATCCTTTACACTTGTTCAGAGAAAGTGGCGTTCGGAAATTTCTTGCGCTTTTATTGTATCCAACCGCTGCCCGATTGGCGGTCGTTATGATAAAATTTGGATACTTATATAATGGGCCCAAAAATATTCGTTTGTGGTTTAGACTTATATCTTTTTCTTGAGGGATATTTAGACTTATATCCAAATATCTGTAAATGTGTCACATCCGAACCTGTTTTCTTTAAGAGGCGGTTCCCATAGCAACAAGCAGTTTTGCATACCCACAAAATATGTGAATATTATAACTTGAGTGTAATTTAAGTAGAATGAAGTTGAAAAATAAAAATAGAGAGAAGGAAAGAATGCAGAGAATAATAACAATTTTTATTAATCATTCAAGTAATCATTACAATTGATATAACTTTGTATTTATAGGCAAATGGACTACCTAAAATAGTGGTTATGGAAGTAATGAATATTAATTTAATTAATTGAATGATTAATGCATAACAGTAAAGACCAATACAGCTTTAAAGTTAATTAATAAAAACACAAAAAGAATAATATAGCTAATTAATAAAACAAAAGGAAAATTATAAAAAAAGGAAAGGGCCCAACCGGGTTCGAACCGGTGACCTATTGATCTGCAGTCAATTGCTCTACCACTGAGCTATGGACCCAAGTTGATCATCGGTGTCAAATTAATTATATAATCTTTAAGTATTTATTACCTTTACTCCTGACCACGGGATAAGATATTTCCCTGGCTCTTAAAATCTGCAAGAACTCCTCGTTCATGAGCAAGAAGAGTTCCAAAAACCCACCCATGGCTCTTTACCTCCTAAAACCTACAATTCACGGCTACTACAAAAGCCCAAAATGCTTGTTCAATTGGATCACAGGCAAGGCAACTGACAAACCCCAACCTAAGTACCACGACATCCCTCTCCCTTTCCCACCTTCACTCGTTTCCGATACATTCTTAAAAGGTAACTCTTTGTGCCATTTGTTGAGAATTTTACGTTGCTAAGTACAAAGGTGGTGAGGTTTTTATAAGTGTGAAAAATTTAACAACATATTGTTAAAGATTTTGGGTTGGATACAACGATTGTGACATAGTATTAGAACAGATTAATCTCGTGCTCATTGTTGTGCCTACACAACCTCAATTTATGCAAACCCGAGTTCGTTTGAGAAGGTCGTGAGGTTTTTATAAGTGTGAAAATTTTACCAATATATTGTTAAAGATTTTGGGTTGGATACAACGATTCTGACATAATATTAGAATAGATTAATCTCGTACTCATTATTGTACCCACACAACCCGAGTTTATGCAAACCCGGGTTCGTTTGAGAAGGCGTGTTGAAAATTTCAAATTAATAATTGCATCTTTATAAGTATAAGAAATCTATTAATCAATTGTCTTAATATTTTATGTTGGATATAAAGATTCGACTCTTTTTTTATTAGCGGTTTCGAATTACGAGAATACAAATGCGTTAGAATGTGGTACGGAGAATTTCGTTCTTCACTTTATGTACATTTGGCATGAAACTAAATGGGCAGGCAGGGAGCTAAAATGCTGTTACAGGGCCTCCATAGACGGATTCAGCGCAACAGATTTCCACAACTGTAGCGACTTCAAGGGTCCATGTGTGATCATAGGCTATACCAACAAATCCTTCAAGTTCGGTGCGTTTAACCCAGAAGGCTACCGGAGCACCGACGATTACTACGACACGTTCGACGCCTTCCTGTTCTACTGGCCGGAGGAGAGCCAGAGCTCCGACGACGGGCTCGTGACGTTGGCCAAAGTTGGTGGGAGCGGGGCGGCTCTTTTCGACTACGCGAGAGGTGGGCCTCAGTTTGGGGCAGATGGGCTTCTTATTGGGCCCCCACTTGCTCCCGTCATGGGCGGGTTCGCCGGACCGGATACCAATTCTGGGGTCGGCGATCTGAGGCAGGCCAAGTCTCGGTTGGGGCTGTCGTTTGCGAAGCGGGTGGACGGGAAGGAGTCCATATTTGGAGATGAGGCTAGGGCTACTCTTCAAGAAGTCCAGGTTTTCTGTAGTCCTCACATTGCAAGCTTATACTAATTATAAATTAATGGAGTTAATCCAAGTGGTACCAGATTCAGATTCAAATTCAGTTGAAACGATTTTAATTTAAGTCTTATAAATTTAAAAGACAGAGAGTCACTTTTAAATATTACCCGATCGCTGTTGATGTATATCACCCCAAAAAACAAACTACTCACAAAGTACATATCTTGTTGATGTATTTTTTGAAAGAAGAGACCCTATTGATGATATGATTAAGTTAGAACAAGTGAACAACTTTCTCAATAATTGATCTATGTTGGCTCGATCAATTTTGACGGTAGCGGAAGCTAAAAATATTAGATTCTTTAGACCGCAGTGGCGAAAGTCCACTTTCTAAACTTGCAGAGCTCACTTGCTCAAGTTTAGTATACCCCCAAAAGCCCAACCAAATTACAAACCTCTCGCCCCACCTCTTTTGCCTCTGGAACGAACTAAACAGGGGAGAAATTGATTGAAAAAACAGGAGAAATAAAAGAAGGGAGGGGGGGGTCCCTATCTAGTAAGATACATGCACCTACCAAAAATACCTAAAAGAGCTCTAGGTTTGAAAGAGAAGGTTGAACAAAAATTTATGTTTCTTCGTTGTTGAGCTGCTAATGATCCTCCCCCATCTGCCCCAGTTTCATTTTCACTCTGGCAACGAAAGGCTACCCAACAGCATTAGCAGTTAGCCACCATTATCGTATACCCTCCATCAAAGCTTCAAATTCTGCAGAGATTTGGCTCCGTATGATGAGAGCTTCCCATACTCGGCCCGATATTTGATCCTTCGAACACACTCTCGTGTTCTGAAATTTCAGGCAGGAGTATGCTCTATGTACCAGAAGAAACTTAGAGGTATTTCCCTGATGATTTCCAGATTCTTCCTTCAAGAGATACCACCATGACAGTAACATCGTCGTGGTACTTCCGTCGATCGCCTTGTGGAATGTCTAGCAACTCATGGAAATCCATCCCTTTAAACAAAAAACATTTGTGGACTGATATCATTGACGGTCATGAATCAAACATAGAATGTAATCAACACAAGATCAAAAAGGGAAACTTTCGTGTTAAGTCCGCGAGTTAGATAACATTTTAGCAGGCATCACTAGCCACACAGCTGATATAAAAAAACTCTTCTCACTAGCTTTTATTTAAGATCATACTGTAGCAGGAAAATTAAAAAACGTATAGCAAGAGCTCATCCATGGAAAAGAAGAGTAAGGATAATCAGAGAGATGACTTGGCATGAACGTATTTTCGCTCATGTTTGCATCTTCGACCTTTCTTGCAAGAAATGGCATCATTATCCTTTCTAATTCATCTCCAATATTGTGAATTTTGATCAAGTTTTATCACTAGATCTCTACTGCAACACCAAAGGCCATATCTGTTTTGTGAAATTATTACTTGAAACTTTCCCTCATTCATCGAACTAGGAATAACTTCAATAAAGTATGATCAGCTACAAAAAAGAATTTTTGTGAACAAGCAGGAACCAAAAGTGTAGTTTTACCAGCTTTCTTGGCTGCACGCGTAAGAACCTCCTCTATCAGGTGTTGAGCTGGATCTCCATCTGGAAACTTTTCCATGAAGCTTTCGACATCAGCAACCACTTCCTCGTTTGTGAGATATTGGTACAACCCATCAGACGACAGGACCAAAAATTGGTCCATCGGACAAAGCCGATGGTGATGAAGGGAAGGATGGCATGAAATGTATGGTGCAGTACCGATATACTCATTGCGGAACATTTCCAACAATGCATCGTTATATTTGGGCTGTAAGAACATTCATGGGTGACTTGTCAGTCAAGTCAACATGCCAGACATAAAGGATAACAGACACCACAGCTCTCTCACAGTGCCAAAAGGTAATAATTCATAGAGAAGAGCATGTAATCCTTCGTTTACTACCACAAAGAATTATAGCAAAGGGGTCTATCTGACAAACCTTTTTAAGAGATCCAGCCCCAAATGCTCTGGTAACCTTGAGACGACCTTTCACCCTATCATTCACAATACATTGGCTGTCATCTGGGTGCTCACTTTTAATTCTTACGACTTCCTGCATAAGCAAAACACTGATGAACTTCTTTAACTAACTTTAATAGTTTATTTATCATCAGCATTCAGACAGCTGACACAGGTCAACCAAAAACGTGGACAATGAACATCTACTCCTAAAAACTACCACATCATCCACACTAAGAAATTCATACATGCGCATGCGACAATCTTTAAGATACCAGAAATTAATAGTTTTTTCCATGCTCTACATACTATTGCAGACGATCTTCAATAGGGTAACAGCTAGCACTTGATTTTTTACCCCAACAGTTTCTTAACATAGCATCTAGATACTACTTCAAGACCATCAACTTTAATCATGCATGTCAGTATGAAGGCAGAAGGATAAAACCTAGGGATTGCAAATTGACATTTGCGGATGCCGCAAATAATGGCTATTTGCTGTACTAGAGCATCACATACAAGGAGTTCCATATAGGTTCTCAGAAATTGAATGCAATAAAACCGGAAAGATAAAGCAGAATGGAGTTGTTTACTAACAAGATGAAAAATTCCATTGGCACATTTTTAGGCCCTTACAGTATACCACAGTGGAAAAGGGAGCTTACTTCCTCAATGCTCGTGCTGTGATCAGTGGAGAGCTGCAATGCAGCCAACGACATTGGCTGTGCAGGACCCTCACTTGTTCCCTCTGCGCTTAGCACATTGTCACAGGCACTTGAAGCACCGACATCTTGCGGCCGATACTGAGCAACAATCGCTCTACTATCACCCACATTCATCACGTAAACATCCTCGTCCCTCATCAACACCACCAACAAACAAGACCCCATCAACGCCAACTCTGGATTTGTATCTAGCACGTTATCTGTCATATCCAAGTAGGCTAGCTCGGTCACTTCCAAGGCCCTCGACATAGCTGACAAAACCAATTGGTGATCAACGGGCCCCGCCTTCCGTCTCCTCTTCAATCCCCTTTCCTCAACTCGACTACTCACAGCCTCCATCTTTTCTCCTCCTCCACCTCCCCTTTCCCTTCCAATCCATGCTTCCACGGAAACAACTTCCTATCGCGGTGCCTCGACAACCCTTGCTTCAATTTCGACAACAGCAGCCACCTCCTACTGACCGCAGACCCTGCATTGCCAACACTAATCGCATCATCTCCGAAAAAGCGAATCTCTCCGAGCCCGGAAAGATCGAGCCCATCTT